>PIJE02000786.1:119822-137322 GCA_002895965.2 Coryphaenoides rupestris | reverse complement strand
GAGAGAGAGAGAGAGAGAGAGAGAGAGAGAGAGAGAGACGGAGAGAAAGAGAAAGAGAAAGAGAGGGAGAGGGAGAGGGACAAGCAGACAAGCAGTTGCTTTTACAATGGCACAGTGAAATCCCCTAAGAGGCCTGTCTCAGGGTGACTAAACGTTAAGGTCCACATATTTATTGGACTCTCTCCCTGTCTGGCCAGACGTTACCAGGCAGACAGGGAGAGTGCCTACTGCATGCAGCTGGTACAAGTGGTCCAAATGGTGTCTTCACAGTACAGTGATGATACAGCCAGCACCGGACTAGGAGACTTTATAATATTCGGATGATAGTAAACAATTATGATGGGGAACTTTAAAAACGAAAACACAATTCAATATCGGAATGTCCTTGATGCCTAATAAGCGTATTACTTGGTCACACTTTAGTAATTAATGTCGCTGTTACACATAACGGATAGCAGATCAATCAGCATTTTGTCTGACCGCAACACGGTTAAATATTAATACATGTATAAACGGAAGTACTACGTTATCGCTGATGCAATTATTTGAGTAACTGATTGTGTGTGTCTGTGTGGGTGCGTGTGTGTGTGTGTGTGTGTGTGTGTGTGTGTGGATGTTTTGCCTCCATGTCAGCAGTCCACTGGTGTTTCTAGCACAATCACTGCAGCCTCCCTCCACCCGTCTCTCTCTCTCTCTCTCTCTCTCTCTCTCTCTCTCTCTCTCTCTCTCTCTCTCTCTCTCTCTCTCTCTCTCTCTCTCTCTCTCTCTCTCTCTCTCTCTCTCTCTCTCTCTCTCTCTCTCTCTCTCTCTCTCTCTCTCTGTGTCTCTCTCTCTACACTGCACTAAAGGATTGCATTACGCAGCAGTCAGTGGGTGCAGGGGGTTCTCGTTTGTTGGGTAGCAAGAGAGGAGGGAAATAAAAACAGTGAGGGGGGGGGGGGGCAAGATGCTAAATGGATTGCATTCATATAGCACTTTTCAATATTGCCTCACATTCGCCCATTCATACACCAACGGGCGGCGGTGCCAGTGGTGCGAGGCAAGCAGGCAGCTGTGTGTGTGTATGCCCACGTGCGCTCCAATGCGTCCCACTAAATCTGCAGCCAACCATGGCCTGAATCAGCATGTCCCAGAGGCGGGCCGTGTAGCTCTTCAGGGCATGCAAATCCACGCCCCTCTCTCTCTCTCTCTCTGTCTCTCTATCTCTCTCATTCTCTCTCTCTCTCACTCTCTCGCTATACAACACACACACACGCTGAAGATTGCAAGGTACTCCATCTTAAATCTGCACTCCTGTTCTCTTTGGTTCTTTTGGACATAGAGAGTGCGATAGATGACGAATCAGGCAGAGAGAGAGAGAGAGAGAGAGAGAGAGAGAGAGAGAGATTATTATCCCGACAATAAGGCGGTGTAATGTCATTATGTCATTTTCCTTGCAGCGGGGGGCTCATTTAGTGGCCTGTGTTGCTGTCAGGTCTGTGATCCGCTCTGTGCTGCGATATTAAAGTGTAATGTGATTTCCTCTCAGAATTGAAAATGGCGGTCCTTGTTGGACAGTAGTTTGGAGTGCAATTGTAATTACAGGCTGCAATTGTGTCACCCGCTGGACTTTAAGTGTGTGTGTGTGCTTTCGTTGTTTTGATATGATTATTTGATTTGGAAGATTCATTTAATGGCCGCATATTGCTTTTGGAAATGGATAGAGATGGATATGTGTTTCTGAACATATTTGCTCTTGTGAAAGTGTATATATGTGGGAATTGTGGTTATCTATGACACACATGACCAACAGTCCATAACCAAGCATAGCAATCAAAAGGACATGCACAATTGCCTTCTGATAACAGCAGTTTGATGTTGTAGTAATTTCTGCCCCCTGCTGGTCATCGGGGGCAGCTGCCGAAAAGGGACCAGAAAGTGTAGAAGAGCATATAGACCCTTTTCACAGATTCATCAGTCGCAGGTAAAGTAACTTCCTGTTCCTGTCATTGTAACGTTAGGTGGGTTATATGATGTCTGTCTCAGCACCAGCATGTTATCAATGTATATTCACTGGACTAGTTGTGTCTCTACTGGTGCACTGCCAGACCTCAATCCAACGGACCCATCACTAATGCGCGAAAAAGTGTTGCAAAAAATTATGTTCTTCGTCTTTTTTTCCTGCAAATTCCTCTGCTGTTTCTCAGATCAGATTCTTTGTCAACTTGCTTGCTCTAACATTTACTTCCGGCATTACTGTAGTCCGTGTACACTCCTGCTGTTACCTGGAATCTCTGTCAACAGCACAAACACATTCCCCTGTCACATTCCCCCCTCCCTCATCAGTGAAAACACTGTGTTTAAAAATCTACTGTGTGTGTGGTGTGTGTGTATGTGTGTGTACCACACACACATACACACACACCACATAAAACCCAAATTGTAAAAGGAAGATGTTTATTAAAGGGATATTATAATGCTTCACAGACAGAAAGTTGCTCATGACTGACACGCGTTTTATTTTTTTATTAATAATAACGGGGCACCACCCTGAAATCAGGGACCAATAACCGGACAGTGGATTAAGTCTCATAAGATGTACTAAACTAAACTGGGACTATGATAAAAATGTATTCATAATTACAATCAAAGTTACCATTAATATTTAGCATAAATTGAAGGATTCGGATTTCTTTACCCGACAGAGGCTGGCTTCAACACAATATTCAAGGAAAAACCACAAATAGTTATAATATAAGAATGTTTATTAAATTCAAGTTAGCAAATGGCTCAAATACAATAAGCAACGCACAACCTGAAGTGTAGTGTGTGTGTGGGTGTGGGAGTGTGTGGAGGAGGTCATCCTAACAAAGGCGTCTACGTGATCAGTGAGTGATTAGGCGGGACGATTTGAATCACTCACTTCTAACACCAATATTAAAACACTAAAACAAGATGTATGCGCTTTGTTAGTAAAAAGGGAGAGAAAACCAAAGAGAGGGACATGTACAGATCTAACGATGGACGAGAATCCACTCAGACTTTGAATCAAAACATAAGGAAGAAGGAAAAACGTGTTTACAATTATCATCCAACAATATCAGTAAACAGTTAAACACACACATATATATAACACAGTTCTTTCTAAACTATGCCCATATATCTACCTCACTGGAGATCGCGTGTTGTAACGATCGAGAGGTGGTTCTTTCTTTCCCAAAGAACTCCTTTGAATTGGCGGGTTGGGTGCGGATGGTCCTGATGTCCGGGGCTCGGCAACGGGGTTTGGGTGCGTCGTTTGTGGTATATGTGGCGATCTGTCGATGTCGGGAATTAAAGGGGAATCGATCGCCCTTTATCCTCTCAAAACAAAGCTGCATGGTTTGCAGGGAGTCGACTAATGTTCTCGTGATAGTTATTCTAGACTGAGACTTAGCTAAGGTACTACAGCATGGCTGGTAGTGTTAAAGGAAACGAGGAACATCGTCCTCAGCTTTAGCTTCTCTAGTCTCCTCCCTGGGAGAGCGTGAGCCTGTCTCCTCCCTAGGGGAGAGTGAGCTCCCCCAGGAGCCCCCAGGACCCCCTAGTACGCCTGTCTAGAGACTGAGAGAGTCAGAGAGAGTGGCGGAGAGATCCTCTCCGTGTTGATCTTATAGGCTAGGTGAGCGCAGATACGCTAGAATTCATTCATCCTAATTCATTCTAATTCAGACCAATTAGCAGAAGTGACAGTCGATGGGTGGACTTTTGAGTCACGCCCCTTTTTGAGGGTGAGGGTGAGTTTGGATGCCAGTCTTCCTGGCTACAAACCCCTGTGGGCAGGCTCGGCAGAGTGTCTGTGGAGTCTCTCTCTATTTCCTGTTGGGAGATGTGATTGGGTTCCTTAGAATAAAGAAGCATGTGGACCCAAACACCAGCTTGGATGGCTGAGGCCCTACAATAACTAAAACAACTAAAACAAAACTGGACTAAACAAAACCGTGAAACAGCGAGCATGCTCACACCTGGTGGTATAATAGGGCCCCTTTAACTTGTGCTGTCCTCGCAGCTAGGTTCATGGATCTCTAAATCAAGTTCACATCTTGAATGTACAGCTTTAAAAATCACATTTGTTTCTCTCTTTCTGTCTCCAGAGGTCAGCGGAGCGGGTGACACAACAAAGTGTCCTGTGAATCGGCCAAACCTTTTTTGTCGTCACCGTGGTTACCAAAAAAACGTACGGATCTGTCCTCTGTTGGAGAAGATATTCCTTGGCTTCTCTCGACCTCAGAGAGTGTCCTCATTGTGAAACATATCGTCATCACATTACACAGTTTTAATTTTAGTTTTGCCTACGCAGCATTCCATTGGCCAGAGATCCCGGATTGTCGAAACATCTCAATAGCTTCTAATTGGCTGCTTTCCGTTTGCGTTCTAACTGATGATTGGACCTCGCCTTCTCCTATCTGTCTCCTATCTCCTGTCATCCACGTTGCATCACCCATCAACTCACACGTTCCTGTCTCACGGCTGCATTAGGCTCCGCCCTCGGTGATCGGACCTTTTTTAACAGATCAATAAAAACCTCCGGCTTGTGGAACCTCGAGTGTTCTGTTCACACCGGACATGGAGGCTCCCATCTACGCCACGGGCATTGCGGCCAGGCTCAGGAGCCAATGGGATCGCGACGAGGGCCTGGGCCAGAACCACAAGGCGGTGAAGTTCTACGGCCAGGACTATGAGTCCCTGAAGGCCCGCTGCGTGCAGAGCCGGAGCCTGTTCGAGGACCCCCTCTTTGCCTGCGCCCCCTCCTCACTGGGCTTCAACGAGCTGGGGCCCCGCTCGGCCAAGACCTCGGGGGTCCAGTGGAAGAGACCCACGGTGAGAAGTGGGCAGGGCTTGATGTGTCAGGGGAGGGACTTGATCTGGTGGGGGGCGGGGTTTGATGATGGATATGGGAGCTTACTGTTTACAGTTTTCTTTCTAGTTTTTTTTGTGAACGAAAAAAAAGTGAAATTATGAATTTTCAGCCTCTCTTATACAAAGCCGGGACCTCAAGATGAACAGACCCTTTACGAGGCAGCGGCATCGTAAGACAAATGCAGGTGTCTCTCATAACACTAGTTATGGGTCTGCTCCATGTATGTACCAGAGTAGAGAGTGAATTGAGATACAGGTCATTAAGGATGCTGCTTAGGCTGCAGACATGGGCCCAGAACTTTTTGAACTGGGAGTCCCATACCCCCCCCCCTAGCCACATCTACGACTACACTTTCCCCCCCCCTCCAATTCATTAGTCAGGAACTTTTGAAAGATTAAGATCATATTCAACATGATCTTGCCCACATCTGTCTCTCTCTCCTCCCCCCATCTCGCATTTTAATCTTACTTGCTTCTCTGCGTGACTCTGTCTCTCACCCCCCACTTACTGGGCTGCGCCATAAATATGCAGCCGGCACCCCCTCTGCAGTTAAAATATGACACCAGTGTTGTGTGAGTGTGTGTTTGCGTGCGTGTGTGCACGCACGCGCACACGCATGCGCACACGACTCCTCTTTTTCGATCCGAACGTGGCGGTGCATGTCGTGACTGCAGCACTGGTGCACGTGCACGGGAGGGGCCCCCATTAGTGAAGTGACAAGGCATGTCCCCATCATTAGGCTGACGGCAGCCCCTTAGCACTTGTCACACCATCCCTGTGTGTGTGTGTGTGTGTGTGTGCGTGTGTGTGTGTGTGTGTGTGTGTGTGCGCGTGTGTCTGTGTGTCTGTGTGTCTGTGTGTGTGAGAAAATGTGTATGTGTGTGTGTGTGTGACAATGTGTGTGCGTGTGCCTGTGCGTGTGTGCGTTCTTACACCTGGGCTGGGCGTATTTGTTCGTCATTGTCTCTGAAGCGTGCTCGCTCCATAATGCATCGCTCCCCCTGGCTCCATCGGGAGCTGTTTGAATATTTACCAGCCTGACTGAGATCTCCATGCCCCAAAATGAATGTCACCAGAGTGCATAGATGCGTGAGAGAGAGTCAGAGAGTGAGAGAGAGATAGTAGCTACAAGTTTACGGCAGCTAGGGGGGAAGTATTGTGAAGCTAAGGCACAGGAGGAGCTGTTGTACAGTCGGTGGGTCATGTCATTTATTTGCATCCATATTTGTGTGAGTGTGTGTGTGTGTGTGTGTGTGAATCAGACCATGATGTTGCCAATGGGGATCTCACATACACATATACAGTATGTTGGCCGGTATGTTAGTCGGTCTTGTGTGCGTGCGTACACACAGCGACTTGAGAAGCTTGGTTCCTCCGTGAGTTCCAACACAAACACCACTGAATAGACTGCATATTCTTAAAGCCGTTTAAAGGTTGCTGGTTTGATCCCTGGCTCGCCTACGAAGTGTTGAGGTGTCCCTGAGCAAGACATCCTAACACCCTAACTGCTCGCGAATGAGCTTACATGGTTGACACGGCAGTTGGTGAGTGAATGGGTGAAAGTGAGGCAATATTGTAAAGCTCTTTGAGCGGCCACAGGTCTGAAAATCGCTCACTGACCATAAAGCATGTTACATTATTAAACCGAGTTGAATATACAGTATATTCTCCGTAGAAAACTGCTGCCTCCTAACAATTTTCCCACTCGGATTAACTTTACAAACGCTGAGGTAATTTAAGAATTCATGTCAACATAATGATGATCCATTAATGCATTGGAAAGCTAACTTCAGACGGAAGCACCGTCTGGTCTCCTTAAGGCATCCAGCAAGGCACTACACACAGCTTTCTCCTTTCCGGACAAGACACACCCAAGGCATTCATTTCTCTGGTGTTGCCATAATAACCGGGAATATGGAAAAGAAAAAAAACTATAAACAAACTAAAAACAACTCATCGTAGTTCCTTAGTTCAGAACACGTGAAGGATCAGTTTGGTGCCTTATTTAAAGGTTACGGTTCAAAGTTCATCTGAGATCTCACTGAAACAACCATCCAATATGTGTGTGTGTGTGTGTGTGTGTGTGTCTCTCTCTCCAGGACATATGCAGGAACCCCAAGTTCATTGTGGATGGAGCAACCCGTACAGACATCTGCCAAGGAGGCCTCGGTAAGTCTGACCACAAGTGTCCCTGGACTCCCAACACACACGGCTTGCAGGCTCAGCTCCATGACTCAGCAATTAAGAGCAAGGCGGCCACACGGGCCAGATAAGAAAAAAGAGAAACAAGTCACATTTCAATGTCAACGTGGAAGAGAGCGCGATTTAGCAGTGTGACTCATTGGGATGACTGAAGGAATCATGAATAGGGGAAAGTCGATAAGTTTATAAATAAATCATTGGGTTTTCTGTGAAGAGACTGAAAACCCCGCTGGACCGGAATGGCTTTTGGAAGAGCGCATTCAGCATTTCCTGTAATGAGGACGCCATTTTCCCCTTCCCCTCTCTCTCTTCTCTCTCTCTCTCTCTCTCTCTCTCTCTCTCTCTCTCTCTCTCCCCCTCTCTCTCTCTCTCTCTCTCTCTCTCTCTCTCTCGTGGATTAAAGGTGCAATAAGACATTGAGAAACGAATACATAAACGAATGGAATGGAATATGGTGAATATGGCTCCTGTGTGACGCCCGCTCCTCTGTTTACATTGCTTTCTGTATGACAAAGTAAGCCGTCTGACCCATCAGCTCTATGTGCGTTCACATCACAAACAATACCGTGACAAACACCACATTCACCTTGACGTAGAAATGTGTTTATTTCCTCGCTTCTCGATGACTTATTGCACCTTTAATGGCTCATGGGCGCGCGCACACACACACACACACACACACACACACACACACACACACTCAGCCCCCCAAACGGGATGGCTTGGTAGTGACTCTGCTAGCGTGTTGATATGGGTGAATAAAATGGAGGCACGAGGCAGAGATAGTGAAAAGAGGGCATGGTGGGGGGGGGGGGGTTGTATTTGACACAACTGAACTAGAGGGCTACAGAGCACGCTGCCAATGGTAGTAACACTGCTTCTACGAGTGCATCTACTACAGATGTATCGTTTATGTTGTTGTTGTTGTTGTTGTTGAGGTATTTCTCTGTGAACATTGTTGGTTTGTTTTCAGACATCACGGCAGAGGAAAAAAAAAAAAAGAGTAGCTTGTGGTGGTGCAAAGATAACGGCTATTCACCGGAAACACATTACGACTGTTAGGCTGAGTGGGAACTTGAGCTTTTGGTTGAGCACAAAGCATGTAAACATTGCTGGATGCTATAATAATTAGCACTTATTCATTTGCTATTAATCATGAATATTCAGGGACTTTTCATGATGTTAAAAAAGGCATTGGGACAGTTCAAAATGAGAGCACAATCCAATGTAGGAGTACATACTTAATACTTAATAGTTGAGTAATAAAGTGTAACCTAGCGATAACAAACAGATAACAGATCAGACAGCATTTTGTCTGACCGCATTGCTGTTAAATATTAATATATTATTTTGGGAAGTACCACATTATCATTGATACAATTATTTGGTTAACCCATTAGGCTTTTAGGCCTATTATTTTGTCTTTTTTTAGCATCACAAAATACATTATGAACTCTCAAATGTATTTTCTGCACAACCCAGATGGGTGTGCTGCTATCAGAGATGGTTGCGCCAGCTCGTCTAGTTTGCTAACTAAAGACAAAACCCTTATCAAATATTTACTTTCAACAAATGTGTGTGCAGCGTTAATTGCATTTGTGTCTACAATTATGTGTGCGTCTCTCTCACTCTCTCTCTCTTTCTGTCCCTCTTTCTCTCTCTCTCTCTCATTCTGGCTCTCTGTGTATGTGTGTGTCTCTGTCTCTCTGCGTCTCTATGCCTCTCTCTCTCTCTCTCTCTCTCTGTCTCTCTCTTTTTCTGTCTCTGTCTCTCTGTCTCTCTCTCTCTCTCTTCCTGTGTCTGGGTGTCTCTCTCTCCCTCTCCCCAGGGGACTGCTGGCTCCTGGCGGCCATTGCTTCTCTGACGCTGAACGACCAGCTGCTCCACAGGGTGGTGCCCCACGGCCAGAGCTTTGACAGCAGCTATGCCGGCATCTTCCACTTCCAGGTGAGTGGTGCTTCATCGCCCGCTTCCTCTCCCTCCCTGTCCTCTTCGCCATCATCGTCTTCATCACCATCGCCATCTTCACAGGCCTCGCTATCTTCCTCGTCCTTACCCTCTATATCTTCATCATCGACGTCCTCGTCATCGTCCTCCTCTTCCTCTTCATCTTTGTCTTCCTTCTCACTCTCTTCTTCATCCTCATCCTCTTCATTTTGTCTTCCTTCTCATCCTCTTCTTCATCCTCTCCATCATCTTCTTCCTCATCTTCGTCATCCTCCTCCATGTTCCGCTATAGTGGTCTCCAGATGAAGTGACACAGAGTTGAAAAGGGGAATCATCCCGGTCTGCTATGTTCTCAACTATTTTCACTACTACTAGGAAGTGTTGCTACAAAGTACTGCTGCAAGGCACTGCTTCACACCCGCGTTGTGATCCATCGGCTCTGAACGAGGCAGTCCTCCTCTCATGTCAGGAGTTCACATTTTAACATGAGGAGAAACGCTCTTTCCTTTCATTCAGTGACGTTTTTCAAATGCCTGTCATGTGTAGGGCTGGGTATCGAAATTCCGTACTTTTTTGGTACCGACCGAATCACTGCGGTACTACCGAGCACCGGCAGAGGTCAGAAATTTCGGTGCCAAACTTTTTCCTCGTCTCTCATCCAATCACTGTATTTGTTCTAAAATCTAACGTGACTGCTGGTTTAGGTGGCGGTATCAAGGACGTGTTGTTGTTTTGGACATTGGTGGACATCACAGATATTGCGCCAAGGATGCGCAATTACGCTCCCGTGAGGCGCGCGTCGGGGCTCCGAGTCAGCGTCTCTGGGGAGAGGGGGGGGGGGGGAGGGGGGGGAGGGTGCTCCGTTAATTTGCGGTTCTGATCGGGGGGGGGGGCTCCGTTAATTGCGTCCTTGCATTACTACGTCACTACGCATGTAAACACCGAGCCATGTGGATGTCCGCATTTGCGGAGAGTGGAAAAATGTCCAAACTACGGTCGAAGGTCTGGTTACATTTTATAAAAAGTAGTGACGTGCAAAATGCAATATTTGTGATCAGACCATAGCTGACGCGGGTGGCAACACTTCTAATTTAATGAAGCATTTAATCTCGCACGTCATGAACCTGAAACAAGAGAGCTGCACTGTTTGACTGTAAACACCGACCACTAACGTTACTACTGGCGGTAACGATAACGGGGAACAGACTGCTTCCTCAACATGGATAGAATAAGTTAAAAATTTGGACATTTGAAACTTAAAATGCATCAATCTGGTGCAATTTGAGAGCTGTGTGTGAAAATGTTAGACATTTTCAAGTTAAAAATATAAGACATAATCTGGTGAACTTAGAGGGGGGGGTGGGATCATTAAAGCTCAGTTTTCATTCTGTTGCGGGCCGCCACAAATAAATCAATGTATGGGAAACACGGCCTAGTTTACAAATTGTCTAAGTGAAAAAGGAGCAATAAATATTTCATACTTGAAATGAATGACACTTGGACTCTTTCTATTTGGAAAAACTAATGTAAAATTAATGTAAAAAGACTTGTATTGCAGTAAAAACATGTTCCGGCAATTGCATTATGAAATGTGCTTTTATTTACACATAGGTATCGAAAAAAGTATCGAAACTCAGGTACTGATACCGGTACCGGTATCGAAAAATATGAAACGATACCCAGCCCTAGTCATGTGATGACCACAACATGGACGCAAAGGCTGAAAGAGAGGAACAGAGAGAGAGAGAGAGAGAGACATAGAGAAACAGAAAAAGAGATGCCTTCAAATATTAAGTTTCATGAGATCTCAAATTCCCACATTCAAACAGACAGTACCATTTCATACTGTATCCTGCTGTTCATCACTCAGGGATAGTTTCAACTTCCACCAGTACACCACCACTTGGATTTCCAAATCCAATACCACCAATACACATGACTGTTCACGTGTGGTGCTAGTGTGTGTACTAGTTGTTGTGGTTGTGTCCTGTTTATACGCACTGTTTGCGCCCGCCCCCTAACCCTTACTCAAATAGTTTCTCCCCCCCCCAACAGACACACACACACACACACACACACACACACACACATGCGCGTGCGTACCACACACACACACACACACACACACACACAACACACACACACAGTGGATGTAGTAACCAAGCTAGATTGACTTTTGTCTGAAAAGGCAGAACCGGCATGCAGGGCCCGGGGTGTGGTGGTTATGTAGGCAAATGGATTACATTTCGTCAATCTCCAACATATTTCTGATTGCACACACGATGCTTGCACGAGTCTGCCATTGTAACGCTACACATCAACATGTTGTATACGATAAATGTGCATGGCTATCAACAACACCGCCATTATTGTTTAGAATGTTATCACACTAAGGAGAAATAGAAAGAAAGAAAAAAAAAGACACGAAAGTATAAAAAGAGCACAAATACAGGAGAATGAGCTAAGTCACACATATTAAAGAAATAGACACAAGAGGAAAGAACAAGTCAAGAAGCAGTAAAAATAAGCAACAAAAAAGCAGGAGAAACACCATAAAAAAGTGAAGAAACAAGAAGGATAGAAGGTCATCAAGCAAGAAAACCGATAGATCAAACAGATAGAAAAAGTGAGAAAAAAAGAAATACCAAAATGGGGATTCAGTAAAATAGGAACAAGAGAAACTCATTCGGAGCGCCAGTGAACTGAGGAAACGTTGTAGAGTCAATGGCAATGGTGGCGCTGCCGTGGAGCAGCAGTCCTGTTGTTCATTCAGCGTGACGGTGGAAGAATCTAGAAGTAGAGGGAAGCTCCTCATGGCTATCTGTCATTCAGTGTCATACTCCCCGCCCCCCCCCTCCTATCTGAGACCCGTCTGTGGTAGTCAACCAGCGTACCGTCATAAAGTCCATCTTAATTTAATCCTTTTAATGTGGTGACAGAGATAAGCCGACGGCGACGCAGCATTTTTTTTTTGGCACCACATGGGAGGGATAAACGTCAAATACATCAAACTGGTTGACCACAACAACCAAATGTAACGTGTGTGTGTGTGTGTGTGTGTGTGTGTGTGTGTGTGTAGGTCTACGACACCCCACCCACTGGCCGGTGGCAGCGACCGGTGCCCGGCGTGTCCCTCGACGTTAACGACGGTGTCGGTGGCGACGATGACGGCATCTACAACACGCCCCGCGCCCTCCCTCACCAGGTCGACTCCCTGTCCGAGGTAAGTGTGTGTGTGTGTGTGTGTGTGTGTGTGTGTGTGTGTGTGTGTGTGTGTGTGTGTGTGTGTGTGTGTGTGTGTGTGTGTGTGTGTGTGTGTGAGTTTTACGTGTGTGTGTGTGTGTGTGTGCGTGTGTGTGTGTGGCCATTCCAAAACTCCCAAAACCATAAGCCAACGTCAAGACATCGTAGTGATTCCCCGCAGAGCTGATGAGACTTGAATGGCTTGAGAGAGGGAGAGGGCGGGGGAGATCGAATGAAGCACCACGCTCACTT
The DNA here is from genome assembly GCA_002895965.2 of Coryphaenoides rupestris. Taxonomy (NCBI): domain Eukaryota; kingdom Metazoa; phylum Chordata; class Actinopteri; order Gadiformes; family Macrouridae; genus Coryphaenoides; species Coryphaenoides rupestris. The sequence goes on along the minus strand of PIJE02000786.1, from coordinate 124,799 downwards.
CCCACATTCCACCCCTACCCTGATAAGGCAGCAACTGTCTCAGGCTGCCAGAGAAGCCAGTCTGTCTGGTTAGGAAACTGTCATGACAACTGCCTCGCTCTCCTTGTTGTTTATTAGAGAAAGAGAGAGAGAAAGATTAACTTTATTAACCGCCTGGCGCCAAGTCGGGGTTTAATCGTCAATCCGACCATCTCGTCTCTCCGCTGGTAGTGTGTTTCCCCCCCCCCCCTCATTCTCGAATCGCTTTACAGGTTATGATTAGGAATGTATCTGTAAGTCGCCAGCTTCCGCAAGAGACTCAAGACCAACCTGTTCCAAGTTCACCTGGACTCTGCATAACCCCCCCCACCCCCACCCTCCTCCGATAATCCGAGCACTACTTGCGTTAATAGTACTTAGCATTGCTTAGCATATTGTATGTTCTTAGATGTTGGTAACATGCTCAGAATGGCACGCTGCTCTTATCTCAGCTATTATACAGGCAACCTAGCAATTATGAAACTTGTTCTATTAACCTTGTAAATATGAATGCTTGAAACCTGCTCTATTCTTATTGCTGTCTTTTTCAACAATTATTGCTGTCTTCTTCAATAAATTTGGTCCTTGTAAGTCGTTTTGGATAAAAGCATCTGCTGAATGTAAATGTATGTCTGCATGAGACCCAGTGAGACACGGTGGCAGCCAGAGCAGAGTGTTGGCCCATCTCTAAATCCTTATCCATTATTTGTTGTCAGTGGGCCCTGTCATAACATGCTTGCTTTCATTTGACTGTATGGGGTGTGCAATATGACGACTTCCACTTATTGAGTAAGACGACCAGGATCTTTCGCTACCAATGGGAGAACATTAAGTGAATTTAGTCCGGGAAATAGTAACCATGTCGCTCCCCCCCCCCTCCCCCCCCCGCCCTGTCCTCAGGTGTACGACGTCCCCACGATCACCCTCAACGCCTCCACCACGGACCTCCAGCTCACCGCCTTGGCCGCCGTGCCGCCGGAGGACGTGGACGAGGTGTACAGCGTGCCCACCCTGCCCGGCGTGGCCCCCCTGGGGCCGGGCGAGGACGACACCTCCCCGCCGGTGCAGCTCTCGGCCTGCCAGGCGGACTGCGGCATCTATGACATGCCGGCGCTCACCGTGGACGGCCTTCCTCACTCCTCCTCCTCCTCGTCCTCCTCTGCCTCCACGCGCCGCCTCTCCGTCTCCAGCAACGGCTCGGGCGACCTCCAGTGGCGCAGCTCGCTCTCGAGCCTCGTCCAATCGGTGCTGGCCGCTGCCTCCGGCCCCGCCTCCGCGTTGTCCTCCCGCGACCTGGCCGCCTCGTTGGCCGAGATCCTGTCCAACTGGAAGGCCAGCCACGGGGCGGACCCGCCCCCGCCCCTGCACCTGGCGTGGGCCCGCCTCTCGGAGCTGCTGCCCGCCCTATCGGCCGCGGGCCACGCCCCGCCCGCCGACGCGCTGCTGGCTCTGGTGCAGCGGGCGCTGGATGAAAGCCTGCTGCTGCTGCAGGCGCAGGGCCGCCCGCGCCTTCCCTCCCAAGACTCCCTGTCCCGCCGTCCCCTGCCCGCCCTCCCGGTCGCTGCCGCCGACGGGGGGAAGTCGTCCGGTGGCGGTAGCGGCGGGGGAGGAGGAGGAGGAGGAGGGGGAGGGGGGATGGGCTCGCGCAAGGGCAGCTGGATCCAGGAGCGGCCGCTTCCCCCGACGCCCCAGCCGGCGTTCCCGCTACCCGCCGCCCCGGGCCCGGTCACACTCACCCTGGGGTGCGGGGGTGACGACGACGAGGACGACCCCAGCAACGAGTACGCCGGGATCGGCCTGACCCCGGCACCGGCGCCATTGCCCACCGGAGACAGCGTGGGCTACGTCAAGCTGCAGGTCCACCTCCGCTCACCTCCCCTGTTTGTTTATGTGACGTCATCGTCTGTTCACCAAACCATGGACATCACAGGTCATACTGGCAGCCGGTGTGTGTGTGTGTGTGTGTGTGTGTGTGTGTATGCCCACGTGCGCTCCAATGCGTCCCACTAAATCTGCAGCCAACCATGGCCTGAATCAGCATGTCCCAGAGGCGGGCCGTGTAGCTCTTCAGGGCATGCAAATCCACGCCCCTCTCTCTCTCTCTCTCTGTCTCTCTATCTCTCTCATTCTCTCTCTCTCTCACTCTCTCGCTATACAACACACACACACGCTGAAGATTGCAAGGTACTCCATCTTAAATCTGCACTCCTGTTCTCTTTGGTTTTTTGGACATAGAGAGTGCGATAGATGACGAATCAGGCAGAGAGAGAGAGAGAGAGAGAGAGAGAGAGAGAGATTATTATCCCGACAATAAGGCGGTGTAATGTCATTATGTCATTTTCCTTGCAGCGGGGGGCTCATTTAGTGGCCTGTGTTGCTGTCAGGTCTGTGATCCGCTCTGTGCTGCGATATTAAAGTGTAATGTGATTTCCTCTCAGAATTGAAAATGGCGGTCCTTGTTGGACAGTAGTTTGGAGTGCAATTGTAATTACAGGCTGCAATTGTGTCACCCGCTGGACTTTAAGTGTGTGTGTGTGCTTTCGTTGTTTTGATATGATTATTTGATTTGGAAGATTCATTTAATGGCCGCATATTGCTTTTGGAAATGGATAGAGATGGATATGTGTTTCTGAACATATTTGCTCTTGTGAAAGTGTATATATGTGGGAATTGTGGTTATCTATGACACACATGACCAACAGTCCATAACCAAGCATAGCAATCAAAAGGACATGCACAATTGCCTTCTGATAACAGCAGTTTGATGTTGTAGTAATTTCTGCCCCCTGCTGGTCATCGGGGGCAGCTGCCGAAAAGGGACCAGAAAGTGTAGAAGAGCATATAGACCCTTTTCACAGATCATCAGTCGCAGGGTAAAGTAGCTTCCTGTTCCTGTCATTTTAACGTTAGGTGGGTTTTATTGACGTCTGTCTCAGCACCAGCACGGTCACTGGACTAGTTGTGTCTCTACTGGTGCACTGCCAGACCTCAATCCAACGGACCCATCATTAATGCGCGAAAAAGTGTTGCAAAAAGTTTATGTTCTTCGTCTTTTTTTCCTGCAAATTCCTCTGCTGTTTCTCAGATCAGATTCTTTGTCAACTTGCTTGCTCTAACATTTACTTCCGGCATTACTGTTGTCCGTGTACACTCCTGCTGTTACCTGGAATCTCTGTCAACAGCACAAACACATTCCCCTGTCACATTCCCCCCTCCCTCATCAGTGAAAACACTGTGTTTAAAAATCTACTGTGTGTGTGGTGTGTGTGTATGTGTGTGTACCACACACACATACACACACACCACATAAAACCCAAATTGTAAAAGGAAGATGTTTATTAAAGGGATATTATAATGCTTCACAGACAGAAAGTTGCTCATGACTGACACGCGTTGATTTTTTTATTAATAATAACGGGGCACCACCCTGAAATCAGGGACCAATAACCGGACAGTGGATTAAGTCTCATAAGATGTACTAAACTAAACTGGGACTATGATTAATAATTAATTCATAATTACAATCAAAGTTACCATTAATATTTAGCATAAATTGAAGGATTCGGATTTCTTTACCCGACAGAGGCTGGCTTCAACACAATATTCAAGGAAAAACCACAAATAGTTATAATATAAGAATGTTTATTAAATTCAAGTTAGCAAATGGCTCAAATACAATAAGCAACGCACAACCTGAAGTGTAGTGTGTGTGTGGGTGTGGGAGTGTGTGGAGGAGGTCATCCTAACAAAGGCGTCTACGTGATCAGTGAGTGATTAGGCGGGACGATTTGAATCACTCACTTCTAACACCAATATTAAAACACTAAAACAAGATGTATGCGCTTTGTTAGTAAAAAGGGAGAGAAAACCAAAGAGAGGGACATGTACAGATCTAACGATGGACGAGAATCCACTCAGACTTTGAATCAAAACATAAGGGAAGAAGGCAAAACGTGTTTACAATATCATCCAACAATATCAGTAAACAGTTAAACACACACATATATATAACACAGTTCTTTCTAACTATGCCCATATATCTACCTCACTGGAGATTGCGTGTGTAACGATCGTAAGGTGGTTCTTTCTTTCCCAAAGAACTCCTTTGAATTAGGCGGGGTTGGGTGCAGATGGTCCTGATGTCCGGGGCTCGGCAACGGGTTGGGTGCGTCGTTTGTGGTATATGTGGCGATCTGTCGATGTCGGGAATTAAAGGGGAATTGATTGCCCTTTAAACTCTCAAAACAAAAGCTGCATGGTTTGCAGGGAGTCGACTAATGTTCTCGTGATAGTTATTCTAGACTGAGACTTAGCTAAGGTACTACAGCATGGCTGGTAGTGTTAAAGGAAACGAGGAACATCGTCCTCAGCTTTAGCTTCTCTAGTCTCCTCTCTGGGAGAGCGTGAGCCTGTCTCCTCCCTAGGGGAGAGTGAGCTCCCCCAGGAGCCCCCAGGACCCCCTAGTAGGCCTGTCTAGAGACTGCGAGAGTCAGAGAGAGTGGCGGAGAGACCCTCTCCGTGTTGATCTTATAGGCTAGGTGAGCGCAGATACGCTATAATTAATTCATCCTAATTCATTCTAATTCAGACCAATTAGCAGAAGTGACAGTCGATGGGTGGACTTTTGAGTCACGCCCCTTTTTGAGGGTGAGGGTGAGTTTGGATGCCAGTCTTCCTGGCTACAACCCCCTGTGGGGCAGGCTCGGCAGAGTGTCTGTCTCTCTCTATTTCCTGTGGGAGATGTGATTGGGTTCCTTAGAATAAAGAAGCATGTGGACCCAAACACCAGCTTGGATGGCTGAGGCCCTACAATAACTAAAACAACTAAAACAAAACTAGACTAAACAAAACCGTGAAACAGCGAGACATCCAAAACAAAAGGCTATAGCTCTGTGGACAGTGCCTACTGTCTCTCCACAGGCCAGGAATTTCCATCGTACTCCTGAAAGTAGGAGTAGG
>PIJE02000786.1:0-117890 GCA_002895965.2 Coryphaenoides rupestris | reverse complement strand
CCAGCCAGGTGCTCCGGGTTGCCCTGATTGGAGCAATCAGCCACAGGTCCTATTGGAACACCAAAGACAGACAAGTACACAGAAGACAAACAGCCACAGGCCCTGAAGGAGACAGAGGGGGCTGTGACACTCCACATAATTAATGTAATACATTTTTTATTATTTTCTTATCAGACATTTGTGTTTTCACATACAGTTCCTCCGAGTAATGTCCCGGTAAGTTCAGGGTTGCAGGGCATGTGCGTCATTATGGGACATTTTGATTCAAATGCATAAAAAAAAGATGCAAAACAGGAAAACTATAAACCCCACCTCCTCCCCCCCCAGGCTGAACGGCTGCTACGAGGCTCTGTCGGGAGGCAGCACGTCGGAGGGCTTCGAGGACTTCACCGGCGGCGTGACCGAGATGTACGACCTGCCCAAGGCGCCGCGCGACCTCTTCAGCATCGTGGGCCGTGCCGTCGAGAGGGGCTCCCTGCTGGGATGCTCCATCGACGTCAGTAAACAAAACACCAAACACTCTCACTATTGTTTCTCAAAATCAATGGTGGTCATTTTTGCATTTAAAAAACTTGTACAGCCGACTCTATGATGTGAACATAGCTGCCTGGGGGTAGTAGGATTTAAAAAAAGACTAAATTCCTGTCATCTACCAATGTCAATGAGGCAGATGAGCCAAGTATACAATCGGTGGCTGGTGTACGCATCAGTACAGCCCCAATACAGTACATACCTCTCTGATGTTAAGGCTGAATATCTAAATCACCTTTTCTGTGTGTTGTGTTGTGCGCAGATATCCAATACGAAAGACATGGAGGCCGTCACCTTTAAAAAGCTGGTAAAGGGACACGCCTACTCTGTGACCGGCGTGGACGAGGTGAGTCACGCACTGCGGCGCAACAGCCACCAGGGGACACTGTCTGCACATGTACAACACTCATTGATCACAGAGTGGTGGAGTTAGAGTCATGTAGTAGATGTCTTCGTGTTTAACTCCATTGGGCTTTTATTATCATGTTTTAGGCTACTTTTTTCCCCAAGTTACACTTGATCATTAACCACTGCATTTGGAATGGAACAAAACAGACCTTGCATCTGGAGGCTTGGAGGCTGTCAGACCAGCTAAACACTAACAGTGCTGTCCCATGCCCACAGGTGGTGTACAGAGGGACCCCCACCAAGCTGGTCCGCATCCGGAACCCCTGGGGGGAGGTGGAGTGGACCGGAGCCTGGAGTGACAAGTAAGACTTTCTAAGATGATGTCACAGAGTTAGCGTCCAGTCCTATCAGATGATGTCGGGGGAGGTAGGACCTAGTTAGTTAAATCAACCTTGCTAACTTTCAGATGGGCTTGCTAACTTTCAGATGGTAGGCTGCTCCACCAGCCTACCAGTTGCTACAGTCCACTGGGTAGGCTGCTAGGCTGATCTATCCAGCGTACTTCTAGGTGGACACTCCCACTTGTGTTGTCAAAAACTGGAGATGAATCTGGTTTTTGAAACCGCTTGGAATGGCTAATCACACTCAAACCTGGTGGTATAATAGTCATTTAAACCACTCACCAACCACACACCCTCTCTGGTTCAATGAGCTCGGGTATGCGCAATTGATTGCATCGCTCCTCCTAATAGATGATACTGTATAGTATTGAATAATAGATAAATAAATAAATAAATGAACAAAAATCAACACAGAGCCAGAGTATGTTGGGTTATGTCTACTGTCTCAATTGATTCGATTGGCTCAAACTGGTGCCAATTGATGTCATCCTGTTATCTTTTGTAAGGACACACACACAGTTTACTTTGACCCCCCCACACACACACACACACACACACAAACACACACACACCCACCCTAACCCAATAAATAGATCAATGAATAATTTGCCAGTCAGCCGTATAAAACTACAAGAACCTATAACGGCTTCTCTCTCACATTTTTTGTTAAATTAATTGTACAAAATTCTTTGTGAAGTCTTCTTTGTGAATTTCTCTCTCTCTCTCGCTGTCTCTCTCTCTCTCTCATGCACACTGAACAATATAAAAGAATGGTTCCTTCCACACTGTTCATGAATGTGTTTTTGTTCCGTGTCACTCCAGCTCCAGGGAGTGGGACAGCGTAGACCGCTCCGTCCGGAGCAAACTGCAGAACCGCAGTGAGGATGGAGAGTTCTGGTAGGCGGGGGGCGGGGCCAAAGAGAGCATATCTGTCCTGTTCCCCATCTGATGAGCATGAGAGGTGGAAAGGACTCGAGTAAAAGTATTCTGAACTTTTGCACTATTGAGCTACTTATTCATATTACGTGAGTCAACATGTGATGTGATGAAGTATTTTTCATCCAAATGAGAAGAATTACAACAAACTAAACTGGATAGACAATACAGTTTTGTGTGGCTTGTGAGAGGGCTCACGTCCATCTCGTTGTGTCGAACTGTTAGCGTTAGCGTTTGGTATAGCCTTGGTGGCTCGTAGTTGTTTTTGTTGTCCGTGGGAATAAAATACGTTGGTACGCTTACTCCGTCGTTTCTCCCTTTTTGTTGTTGCTCTCACCCTGTGGGCCTAACACCAGGCCTGTGGGGTCTTGGTCCATGTGATTATCTTTTGGATGTATTGAACATGCTTAAGCCTAAACACACTCACACACACGCAAACTCAAACACAGCCAATACAAAATCAAACACATTGTTTTATTTTCACATGAAATGCTAAGACATACTGTGAACATGAATCGCAACTTGAATCGATACGGGTCTGTCTGTGTGTGTGTGTGTGTGTGTGTGTGTGTGTGTGTGTGTGTGTGTGTGTGTGTATGTAAATGTTTAGGTTTTAGATCTTTTTGTAAGTCGCTTTGGATAAAAGCCTCTGCCAAATGCCCTAAATATAAATGTTTCTACATCTCTCTCTCCTGTCTGTCATGCATCTCTCCTTATTAACCTCTCCCTCTGTACCTGACTCCCCCCCCCCACACACACACACACACAGGATGTCGTTCAGCGACTTCCTGCGGGAGTTCAGCCGGCTGGAGATCTGCAACCTGACTCCGGACACGCTGCAGAACAGCCAGCTGAAGAAGTGGAGCACCTCCCTCTACCAGGGGGAGTGGCGGCGCGGCAGCACGGCCGGGGGCTGCCGCAACTTCCCAGGTACGGCGGGGAACTGGTTGGTCTGGACAGAAACAGAGGAAAGCCTTGTGGAGTGTGTGTGTTGCTGGTGGCTGGTATAAGCAGCCTCACCTGGCCCCAGTCAGGCTGATCTGAGTCTGGGGGCTGCGGGGTGCACACCTGGGGTGCGTTGTCTCATCAGTGCACACAGGTTAAACCAGCCATCACCACACACACATTTCATTTACCAATGCCAAATAAGATTTGCCAAGCAACTAGATTACTTGTAAATTATCTATTAACTAAATAATTCAAGAATTAGTTTCCACTTTGTAAAATAGAATGGAATTAATAGAATTTGCCTCTGCTTTGGGAAATGAGTGCGTAGAAAGAACTGATATAGTACATAGAAAATTAATTCAGAACTTTTTTAGTTGTATATATATTGCAATAATTATGTATGGTTGTCACAAAATCACTTATCTTATCACAAAATCACTTATCTTCATCGTAATGGAACTCTTCCCCAGCCACCTTCTGGATCAACCCGCAGTTCAAGATAGCGCTGACACACCCGGACACGGCCGGCCAATCAGACTGCAGCTTCCTGGTGGCTCTCATGCAGAAGGACCGCAGGAAGAAGCGAAAGGAAGGGAAGGACATGGAGACCATCGGGTTCGCAATCTATGAGGTCAGAGTCATGCAGGTTTTAATGTGCATTGAACTATATAGAGAGATTATTGTCTTGTCTGACCTGACGACCTCTTTCAGCTTGAATCATTTCAAAACAATCCTGACACTTGGTCAATCTTGATCTTGAGCTCTAACTTTTCTCATATTTTTTTGTTTTGGTTTTTTCCCCAGGTTCCTCAAGAGGTAAGTCTTCCGCACCACCACACCCAAAAAAAGTCCATATATAAGCTAGTAGTATAATTGTATCCCCTATCTGTAGCTAACACTGCTATAGCCAACACCGGCTCACAAGTCCACTGCAGCCCCAACATCAGTCCAGCTTCCACCAGGCCGGTGTTTACCCAGGCCTTCGCCACACTTAGTGTGAAACATTAGGTTTGGCTTCAGCTTCGGTAAGATAACTGAGGCCTTTGCTCGACTGCTAAAAGCCGTGCTTCAACTGACCTGGGTTAGGGATAGGCATAGCATGGTGAGCGGTTAGCTGACTGAAGCTGCAGCCAAACCAATCTCAATGTTTGTGTTGTAGCCGTCGCGGCCAAATGCGGAAATGTTGCAAACACAGTAACAGTCACACTTCTCCCTCCCAGTATGTGGGCAAGTCGGCCATCCACCTGAAGAGAGACTACTTCCTGACGCACGGCTCCACCGCGCGTTCAGAGCTCTTCATCAACCTGCGGGAGGTGAGCTCGCGCTTCAGCCTGGCGCCCGGCGAGTACATCATCGTGCCGTCCACCTTTGAGCCCCAGAAGGAGGGAGACTTTGTCCTCCGGGTGTTCTCCGAGAAGCCCACCAACTCCGAGTGAGTACCAGAGAAACGATGGCGTCATCAAAACGTATTGAAAAGAAAATATATAGCTTGTTTCTTTCTGTGTCATTATGTATTAAACTCAGGAGTCGGGTGTTAAAGGCAATGTCAGCGATGTCGTTGTTTTGGACAACTTCCTGTCCATTTGAGCAGTTAGCACTCCCCTCTCTCCTCCCCACGTCACCACATGGAGGCGGTTTTCATTCCTCTTTTTCCAGGCAGCTTTCTTTCCTTCATTTCTTTTCTTCAGCTGTTTATTTTCGCTCAGCGTGTTTGGTTGTGTAAGCCGTGGGAGTGCTGACATAAATCAGTAGCTTCCTTCACCTGCCAATTGTCAGTCAACAATCCTTCCGCCTGCCCGTGACATCTGCAGAAAGAGGACCCGCCTCTTTGCCGAGTTCTCTCTGCTGATTGGATGAAGTGGGTAGAATATAATAAACAACAAAGAATATAATAAAATGAATGACATTGGTTAAATGGGTTTACATTTAAAGGAAAAGCGGCATCAGTCGGCTGTTTTATAATGTAAAAGAGTACTGCAACAACTACGTACTAAAAGGTTTGTTTTCTGAAATCGGGCCAATGGAGAGCGCAAAATTCAGGACCAATGATGCCACCGGTCCGACTTTTCGGAAAGAGAGTTTCACAACACATATCTCTCAAATATTTGAAAACAGCTGAGTGAAGACATTAAATACGTAAACGCTCACACACTCATTAACACGCATATAAAAATGCATGCTTCATTATTGTTGTTTGATTTCATTTTGAACTGTGTCCCAGGGAGCTTGATGATGATGTCACAGCAGATCTTCCTCCAGAGGTGAGATGACGGCACTGACACATGACACATCTGAACCAATCAAATCCTTCTACATATGTATTCATAACTTGTGTGGTGTGTGTGTGTGTGTGTGTGTGTGTCACTTCAGACCCAGTTGAATGAGAGCCAGATAGACCAAGCCTTCAAGAATCTCTTCAGACAGCTGGCAGGACCGGTGAGTTTACATTACGTATCTCAATGACTGCACATTTGTAAATCTGTTAGTTTATTTTTATTATTTTGTTGATTTCTCTATTGTTTTATTGTGCTTTATTGCTATGCAACCTGGCACAAGAATTTCCTTCGGGATTAATACAGTTCTATCTTATCTTATCTTATCTTAACACATAAACATGGGTAGAGTGCATTGGGGGAACTGTGGTCCTTACTTTTCCTTGTGTATGCCACCAGGACATGGAGATTAGTGTTACAGAACTTCAAACAATTCTGAACAGGATCATCAGCAAACGTGAGGAAATTGAAAACTCTTCCATTGTTTGATCAAGATTCAAATACATACACATGTATTTCTTTGAATCCAATTTAAATGAATGTCTGTCTGTCTGTGTGTCTCTCTCTGTCTGTGTGTCTCTGTCTGTGTGTCTTGGTCTGCCTCTCTGTCTCTGTCTGTCTGTCTGTCTGTCTGTCTATGCCTGTCTGTCTATGTCGGTCTGCCTGCCTGCCTTCCTGTCATGTTAACAGACCAGGACCTGAAGACAGACGGCTTCAGCCAGGAAGCGTGCCGCAGCATGATAAACCTCATGGACGTATCCTTCTTGTGTTTGCTTTGTTATGTAAGTTAGCTTGTCATGACCTGGCACTCCAGTTATCAGCAGCACTGTCTCAGAGTCCGAAACTTGGTCATGGTCATGAATGTCATCACAATAATTGAGCAAAGGAAGAATTACAATCGGGGTGGGGGTGGATGCCATCCTCATATGTTGATCTCTTTGCTCTGAGACGCTCGCTCGGTGACTGACCCGCTCGGGGCCAAACAAAGTCCACCATACACTAGTGTGACCCAACGTGCGGCCAGACAAACCACAAACAGCGTCTGTCCCGTCGCCGTTGGAGCCAAACAAGGGCTTTCCTTAGCGAGCCGCGCCACCAGACCGACGGCAGCGGGAAGCTGGGGCTGGCGGAGTTCCACGTGCTATGGGAGAAGATCAAGAGATACCTGGTGAGAGGGTGCACACACACACACACACACACACACACACACACACACACACACACACACACACACACACACACACACACACACACACACACACACACGTGTGTCGCACCCCATGCTCTCACTGGGGTTCAGCAGACATTAATAAAGCATTCAACTGGTCATTTCCATTCACCACACTTCATCATGGTTGGTCGGCATCTGAGGCGCGATCCCACTGACCGGCCTGGCCGGTCCATCATGTCATGTAATTCACTGATGAGTTCTCCCCTTTGTGTTCCCTCCCTGGTCTTTTATAACGATGCATACTGATCGTTGTCTCTGATCCTTGTTTCTATCGTTTCTCACAACTACAGACCGTGTTCCGGCAGTTTGACATGGACAAGTCAGGCACCATGAATTCCTATGAGATGCGGCGGGCGCTCGACTCTGCAGGTATTTAGTCATTCACCCCCCCTGTGGTGGCTCCTGTGGTGCAATGGCTAATGCACACAGGATAAACCAGCCATCACCACACACACACACACACACACACACACACACACACACACACACACACACACACACACACACACACACACACACACACACACACACACACACAAACTACTGTAATAAACCGCTTATTCAACATTAAACCCCAGCCACCAACTACACACACTCCACAATAGCAAACATAAATAAATACATAATGCATGCATAATAAAACAAAGAAATGTACACATCTGCCGCGACACAGTGAACCACCAGATTCTCCTCTCAACTCTGGCAGAGCTTGGCATTGCTGGATCTGCGTTATCCTGGTTCACTTCCTGTTGTCACCCTGCACCCTTGACGCCGGAGTCCCCCAAGGCTCAGTACTAGGACCCCTTCAGTTCTCCTTCTACACTAGATCTCTAGGCCCTGTAATTACATCCCACATCTTCTCCTATCGCTGTTACACAGACGATACCAAACTGCTCCTTTCCTTCCCCCTCTCTGACACCCAAATCACATCTCTAAATTCCTGGCTGACATCAGCAAATGGACGACTGTCAGCCAAAGCTTAACCTAGACAAAACTGAGATTCTCTTCATGCTGGGGAAAGACTGCCTTCAAATGGACCTACTTGTCACCATTGAGGACATCAAACTCTCCCTGCACCCACTGCCAGGAACCTTAGCGTGGTACTGGATTACCAGCTGCAATGCCAACATCACCTCTGTGGCCCGATCTAGAATTGCTCTCAACAACATCCGCAGAATCCGCCCCTTCCTCACGCGTGAAGCAGCACAGATCTTGGTCCAATCGCTCGTCATCACTCGCCTCAGCGACTGCAACTCTCCTGCCTGGAGAGCATATTGTATGTTCTTAGATGCTGGTAATGTGCTCAGAATGGCACTTCTGCTCTTATCCCAGCTATTATGCAGGAAACCTAGCAATTATGAAACTCGTTCTATTAGCCTCGTAACTATGAATGTGGGGCACGGTGGCACAGTGCTTGCACTGCTGCCTCACAGCAAGAAGGTCCTGGGGTCGATTCCCGCCTGGGGTGCTATTGACTGTGGGGTGCCCAGGTGGGTGATCTCCCAGCCTTTCTGTGTGGAGTTTGCATGTTCTCCCCGTGCTCCGCGGGGTCTCCTTACGGAGTAAAAGAACCCCAATTAAAAATGTGAAGATCGCCTCTCCTGTCCACATCCCTGACCAAGATGTGGATGTAAAACCTGGAGCTGTTGGTCCCCGGGCGCCGTCGAGATGGCTCCTGGCTGCCCCTCCAGGGGCAGCCAGGAGCTCTTTGTAAGTCGCTTTGGATAAAAGCGTCTGCCAAATGCCATAAATAGAGATGCAACAAATATTAAACATAAAAAAGGCATTCAATATTAAACCAACGCGAGTCTGTACAGGTGCGTTTAAACGTTTGATATGGTGATGATGAAGATGACTGATAATGAAGGAGTAACCGCCATTCTTTTTGTGTGTAGGATTCAAGCTGACCAATCACCTGTTCCAGTTGATCATCCTGCGCTACACGGAGGAAGACCTCTCCGTCGACTTTGACAACTTTGTCACCTGCTTGGTCAGGCTGGAGACCATGTTCAGTGAGTTCCCTTTTATAAGTCGTTGGTTCCTAGTATCAAGTATCATAAATCTCTTCTCTTTTTGTGGTCGTTTTTGCAATTTTTTTAGCTGCTCAAAAATATTGTTCTCCCTGTAAATCCCTTTGGGTAAAACCGCCTCAGTGCAAATTAGCAAATTTAAATTACACTTTTACAGATTAAAAAAACAAAAACAGTTTTTAGATTGGTACACACTGTTATCTGTCCAAACCTGTTTTGTCACTTTGTTAAATAGTTTGGAATAGCCATATTTTCCTGAACAAGAGCCAATAAAAAAGCGCTTCCACAGGAACAAGAGTCTGGCTGTTATGTATTCTGTCAGGAGAAACATGGAGACACAGTTTCCCTGAGACTAGGTGAAATGTTGGCCGCGCTATAACAACACGTCTTCAGAAAGATGTATTTTTCTGTCTTGTCACCCGAGGCAATTTAATTATTACAATTTAATTAAATTGTTCGGGGAGGCCATGGAGCAGGACTTTCGGTTGGCCTCAAGGAAGTTCTGGCATACTGTTCGGCGACTCAGGAAAGGAAAGCAGGGCTTGGCTCAGGCTGTGCTCAGTCGGGGAGGAGAACTGCTGACCCAGACTGAGGATATTGTCAAGCGGTGGAAAGAACACTTTGAGGAACTCCTGAACCCAACCAGTACGTCCTCTGTGGAAGAGGCAGAGTTTGAAGACTCGGGGGAAGCCTCACCCATATCCTTGGTAGAGGTCACTGAAGTAGTCAAAAAGCTCTTCGGTGGGAAGGCGCCAGGTGTGGATGAGATTCGCCCTGAGATGCTGAAGGCTCTGGACATTGTCGGGCTGTCGTGGCTGACACGCCTAGTCAATGTAGCGTGGAGGTCGGGGACAGTACCTGTGGAATGGTAGACCGGGGTGGTGGTAACCATTTTCAAAAAAGGGGACCGGAGGGTGTGCTCCAACTATCGGGGTATCACACTGCTCAGCCTCCCCGGGAAAGTTTATTCCAGGGTGCTGTCGAACCTCAGCTCCAGGAGTAACAATGCGGATTCCGTCCTGGCCGTGGAACAGTGGACCAGCTCTTTACCCTCGCAGGGTTGTTGGGGGGCGCATGGGAGTTTGCACATCCAGTCTACATGTGCTTTGTGGACTTGGAGAAGGCCTATGACCGTGTCCCCCGGGGAATCCTGTGGGGGGTACTACGGGAGTATGGGGTACCGGGGCCGTTGGTACGTGCCTTCCGGTCCCTGTACGAACAAAGTGCGAGCTGCGTCCGTATTCTCGGCACAAAGTCAAGCATGTTCTCAGTGGGTGTTGGACTCCGCCAAGGTTGTCCCTTGTCACCGGTTCTGTTCGTGATCTGCATGGACAGAATCTCAAGGCGCAGCCGAGGTGAGGAGAGTGTCCGGTTTGGGGACCTCAGAATTGCATCTCTGCTCTTTGCAGATGATGTGGTTCTGTTGGCTACATCAGACCGTGACCTCCAGCATGCACTGGGGCGGTTTGCAGCCGAGTGTGAAGCGGTCGGGATGAGAGTCAGCACCTCCAAGTCTGAGGCCATGGTTCTCTGCCAGAAAACGGTGGAGTGTTCCCTCCGGGTTGGGAATGAGTTGCTGCCTCAAGCGAAGGAGTTCAAGTATCTCGGGGTCTTGTTCACGAGTGAGGGCAAAATGGAGCGGGAGATGGACAGACGGATTGGTGCAGCGTCTGCAGTGATGCGGGCGCTGTACCGGTCCGTTGTGGTGAAGAGGGAGCTGAGCCGGAAGGCGAAGCTCTCGATTTACAGGTCCATCTACATTACAACCCTCACCTATGGTCATCCGGAGGGAGCTCGGAGTAGAGCCGCTGTTCCTCCGCATCGAAAGGAGTCAGCTGAGGTGGTTCGGGCATCCTAATCAGATGCCCGAATCAGATGCCCGGGGTTTTCCGGGCACATCCAACTGGGAGGAGACCCCGGGGCAGACCCAGAACCCGCTGGAGGGATTATATATCTCGTCTGGCCTGGGAACACCTCGGGATCCCCCAGGAGGAACTAGAGAGTGTGGCTGGGGAGAAGGAAGCCTGGGGGGGCCCTGCTTAGCCGGCTGCTACTGCGACCCGACCCCGGATAAGCGGACGCAAATGGATTAGACAATTTAATTATATACAATGTATTTGAATAATGGTTGTTAATGCTAAGGAAGTAACGCCACATTTCTATCATGTTATGCAATGGACATTATTCACCTATAGCGGCCATCTTGGTTCCTTCTTGTGTCTGAACGTTAGCTGTGGGTGGGGGGAGGCGAATGCGGAAGATGGTCCCATAGGATCACTGTGACATAGAGAATAATGTGTGTGAGTGCCGTGGTGGTGACCTACTTCCTGTATTTTCTGCCACACAGAGACCTTTAAGACAATGGACACCGACGGAGACAACATCATATGCCTCGACTTCTTCCAGGTACGAGAAATAGCATTGGCATGTGCATTCATTATTTCTTTACCCGACCATTAACTTTCTCTTCTTTTGTTTTTCTACAGTGGATTTCTCTGACCATGTTCGCCTAGACACGCCAACGCTACGCGATCATCGTTGGCGCACTGCGACCTCCCCCTCAAACCTGGGACCCGTCGCTGTTTTGAGTATTTCAGAAGTGCCTCCCCCTACCCACCCCCCACAGCCCCCCCCCCACCCTTCTTCTTCGTCTTTTATTCTCCTCCTCGAACGACTTGATCAACAACAACAAAACATCAAGTTCACGAGGGCCACGGGACGTGTGTCACGGCATGCCTTAACGGGTCACCTGATGCGCCAAATTCCAGCGGGAGCGCGCACGTGTCATCAGCGGTTGCCGCGCCCGCGACCGACCCGCGTCCCAAATCAGAACACAGAGGGAATTAAAGGGTTGTTCGCTTGTGTTTTTACCTGCCACTGCCAAATGCCAAATGCCGATGTCTGTGCTGACCGAGTGGGCTTCACACCTCTTCCTCCGTTTACAGCCGTGCGCTGCGCTTCGCTTGTGTGTGTTTCCCTACGACACAACACTTGCCTATGGGGACATTGTCGGTGATGTACGTTGATCAGAGCGATAAAGGGGTCTTCCTGTGATTAGCTGGATGTTTTCTTGAAACATATTATTCGTGTTGTGATTATTGGTATAGCTGTCCTCTACAGATGCCAAAATGTGAATCTGCCTTTCACTTTCACAACCGAGGCATACACTTCATGGAACATTGTTTTTTTTTGTCCTCTGATTTAAAAAAAAAAAAGAAGGGAAAATTGTGCACTTCTGCCAATATGTGGGGTATGGTTATGAAATGATTGTGTGTGTTTCATGGGCTATGCATGCTCTGTGCAAGTGTGACGTGGTGGTGAAGGCTTCTCTCTCAATCTGTTGGCTCTATTCTGCCCAGCCTGCTGACTGTTGATGGATGTTAGCATGCTACTCCACTGCTGTTTGTTTTAACATGTAACACGTAACACATTGTCCACATTTGGAGAGCTGGAGTGGGCGCTCTCCTTCTTAGAAAAGAAAAAAAAGTTTTGTGATTTACTTTCTTCTTTTTTTTGCCAAAGGTGTAAGTGCTTCAACGACACAGCGACTCGTGTGGACTTGCAAATGCTTTCTTTGTGTCATGGTGCCACCTTAATCTGTGTTCAAATCGTCAATTAATTTGCAATTGACACATTTATACAGAACTTATTAATGGACATTTTGTTTTTCAGCCAAAATAACCAACGAAAACATATTAAACAGTGGCACGTTTACATGACTCTTGTAATTGTGTGTGCAATTGTTGTTGTCCTGAATAAGGCTGTTTTTCTCTTTGTTTTTATTGTCACATGTTCTTCATAACCATTCTGACAGGTGAAATTCTTGTGACGTGGCAGGCAACAGTACAAACTGCTAAAAGTTGGCTAAACGAGATAATGTAGCAAGAAGAGACATTATATATATATACATGAAAATATACACACACATAAATATATATACCGGTATATATAGATACACTGAGTGGCACAATATAAATAAGATTATACACTAACAATGTACATAATAATGGTAAAAGAAAAAATATAAATGTTATGTAATTATGTTGACTGAATGTTATGCATTAGCAGGCATATGGCATATTCCCATGGTCAACATCAGCAGCATTGGGGACGGGGGGGGACGGGGGGCTTCTCTTACGGAAGGTTAAAGGTCAAGATTTCCTGCAAATCATAAGCTTCCATGCACAGGAGGCTATGGTGGCATTTTCTACAATATTGCAGGGACTGGGCACTAGATTGCCTCTTCATACCAGAGGCCAAGCATAGCAGAGGCCTTTCTTCATGGAAATTTAATTTAGGAAATGTAACGATGTCATGAGAATTGTAATGTCAATTATATCAGTGGAGTCCAGTGGAGAAAGTGCTGTTCTTCATCAGCACTGCAGACCCCAGTTACAAGGAGAGCGCTCTCCTTGTAACACTTTGGAAACGATTTCATGTGAATTGTAATGTCCAGCTGTCGACATGGATTCATTTCCCCGCCAAGGAATTTCTCTCCATGGAAAATGTGATTTTAGATCAGCCATGATGTCATGTGAATTGTAATGCCGATTATGACCTTCCGACCAGAGAACTGCTGTTTAGCAACACCTGGGTTAAAGTCCTGCAGAGGGGACAGTCCTTTGCAAACCTCGTGAAGTGTGCAATCTATGTCATGTCATTGCTGGTGACACGGTCATTGCTGGTGTCTCAGTTGTGCAGTTGAGAGAGCTGTTGTTGGTCAGTTCTGGACGCCCGTGTTTGAGTCCTGCCAAGGTGGCTCTTAAATGAATGAGAGATTAGATGAATCAGGGACAGGTGATTGTGAGTGTGGGTCAGTGGAGGCATGAATTAAGTCATATTCAAAGAAAACAATACTTCAACTCATATTCATCCCTCATTTAACCATTATCTCACCCAGTTCCATCCAGCATTTAAATCTTATTTAGAAATGCTTAATAAGGAATATAGTCCTCACGTTATACATTTAGAAATGCTTAGTTAGCAATAGATAGTCCTCACTTACATTACATATACATTTATAAATGCTAAATGCTTAGGAAGCCATAGATAGTCCTAATTTTAGATAAGCTAACAAAAAAAACTTAACTATTGATTATGAATTGCTTACTAATGAGTATTTGTGCAGGAACATTAGTTACTCTAAAGCAGGGGTGGGCAAACTTTTTGGCTCAAGGGCCACATTTGGTTTTTCAAACTGACAGACGGGCCGGGCCATTAGTAGGCCATTCATAATGTCTAACTTGCGTTATGTCATATACTGTATATTGAAGTAGCCTAGTAATTCGTATCAACAAATAAATAAAGTCCAATTCAATAATATAACAATATTTATTGAACCAGAGGGATTATAAATAATATGTGCTCTAATAAATAAATGTTATTTTCTTTCTTCTCATTTATCTAAACCGATGCATGGTGCCTTATGAATGGCTTCATCCAGCTAAGCACATCCTGGCTTCATATTTCCCTTTTCTTTGTGGCTGATGATGCTGATATACTGGAGGTATTTCCTTAATTTTAGCACAAAACTCTTTTTTGTTTCCCCTCAAATAAGGTTTCAGCTACTGCACTCATGCACTCCAACCCCTCCGTCGGTCAATGTTTTTTTTTATGTTGACCCAAAATCCAAGGGATCTAAGGGAACATTCATTAGCACGTTGTTGGGCAGTGCATGAACGTGTTAGGATTCTGGTGGATCGATCATACTGGGCTCTCAAATTGTTTATTTTCTGCACCAGTTCGGATTTGGCCGGGCATGTATGTTTGGTGAAAACACTGTTTTGTCTCGTAGTGGCGCTTCACATTGCAGCTTTTAATAATAGCCAGTCTCAGGATAGATGACAGGTTTTGAAGTGTCCGTGTGAAGAATAAACATGTACACGTCTGTCCAATCTTCATTATAGGCTCTGTTCGCTCTGATTACCTTTCTCTTTTTAAAGCGCTATACTAACAGCGAAATGAATACTACAAATGTAAATGTATTATAGGACTGTTGTTCATGTAAACACCCGACGGGCCGGATTAAACAACGCAATGGGCCAAGTTTGCACACCTCTGCTCTAACGTGCTAACTTAGCCTCTTCAAATGTTTAAAATAAACCACATATAGACATTGTAATAAATAAACTTTTATTAAATTTATAGTAATAACACAATAGTAATACACTTGGCTGTAGTTATTGTTAAATTACATGTATAAAAGCTCTGGCAATATTAAGTTAAACATATTTAAATAAGTAATGGTTTATAGCATAGTATACAAAAAATTAAATACATTCTTTTCAAACATTGCTATGCATCATACAGGAAAGTCCTGTGTGATCACAGTCTCTTTTAAAAAGGACAACAAAATAAAAGACATCTTCGTCTTTTAGAAGTTCAAACACAATCAGGGCCCTAAAAGCCATTATCTGATTTCACAGCATAGTTTGTTTTGTCGTTGTGAACCAATGGCGCGCATCCCTCAAACATAGTTGTTGTTGTTGTGCTCGATGCGCATCACCATGGTGGAGATCAGCCTCTCCAGTTGCTCCGCCCTCTGCTTGCCTGACTCCAGCACCTCCTCGTGGTTGGCCTTCTCCACGCTGTCGTAGTCCATCACCGCCCGGTTGGTGATGAGTGACAGCGCAAAGACTCGCATGCCACAGTGTCGCGCCACGATCACCTCGTGCACTGTGCTCATGCCTGCCGAGGACGGGCGAGAAGAAAAGATGGCGTCAGTGAAAGCATGACACCATTTAAAACAACACCCTGTGAACACGTTCTTGCGCATTCTTCCCAATACGAGAGCTGGTTTGATATTTCATGCTCGTCAGCTAAAGTCAGTTCTGCCGCCACTTCAGAACGTAGTAGAATCTACGTGTAGTTCCACTCATGGTCACTGGTGGCGTTTTGTATCGTGGCACATTGAACATAGTGGAGAGCGGCTAGCTAGCCCATTCATATGTATTTGTACAAAGCATAAAGACAAATCAAATTCAAATGATTATTTTCACATTTGGGTTGATTTTCAACGAAACTCACCGACGGCGTCGGCCCCCAGTTTGCTCAGCAAGCGGCACTCGGCGATGGTCTCGAAGGAGGGTCCGCCCAGCACACAGTAGACCCCCTCCCGGAGGATGTCCCCCAGGCCGAGCTCCTGACCCACGTCACCCGCCAGCTGCTGGAGCTCCCGGTCGTATGCGTCAGACATGCAGGGGAAGCGCACGCCAAACCTGACTCAGAGGAGGAGCGTGGGGAGGGAGGGAGCGCAACGTTAGAACACATTAGCCTGGTTTGGGGAAATGCTACAGACGGTTTGTAGATTGACTAAAGTATTTATGACTGATCTGTTCCATGTGCAGTAGTCGTAAAAAATACATTATATATATTGTGCTCTCTCTCTCTCTCTCTCACTCTGACTTTCACTCTGACTCTGACTCTCACTCTGACTCACACTTACTCTGTGTCTCACACACTCTCTTATCTACCACCTATTCTCTAATATGCGGCACATGAGTCGAATCTCTTAAGTTCATTTGGAAATTCTCAAAATGGCAGACAGCTACAGATCACATTCTTCTGTAAAAGTAACTGATTGGATGATTTGATTATTCTTGGGCCAAGTGCACTAATGCGAACGGCAGTCAGCAGACTCTTTTCGTACAGCACATGCTGTTTGACTTAACATGGTGAGACATGAAGAAGCCGGAGTGTGTGTGTGTGTGTGTGGTGTGGCGCTGCGCAGATGCGGAGTGTATGTGAGGGTGTGTGTGTCTGCCGTACCCTCTTCGTCGTTGGGACCCGGCCAGCGGGTGTTAATTGGCCAGTGGAAGCCGGGGATGTTCAGGTGGTCCTTGATGATCATGATGTCGCCAACCTTGAAGTCTTGGTTGAGACCCCCGGCGGCGTTGGTCAGCATCACCGTCTCCACACCCAGCAGCTTGAAGATACGCATGGGTAGCGTGATCTACACACACACCACACACACAACTTGATTAATTGCCCCTGTGCTGAAAACAATAGTTTCTACACGATTTCATTGCAGTATAGACATATTAGGTGGTATCGATGTTGTTTGACCTCTGGTGGCCACCGTACCTTCTGGATGGGGTAGCCCTCGTACAGGTGGAAGCGACCCTGCATGCACACGCAGGCTCTGCCCTTCAAGGTGCCAAACACCAGCCTGCCAGCGTGGCCGTGCACTGCAACACAGAGCAGTAACACTTCAAACACAAAGACCCCTTCGAGAACAACAAACAAACAAAGATAACTGTTGACATGCTTTCATCGCTCTGGGTGGTTTTTCTTTCCTGGATGTTTTTTTCCCCAGTTTTTGTATTCTCACCGGTGCTCTGAGGGAAGTTGGGGATGTCCTTGTAGTTGAAGCCCACCTGGTCCTTCAGCATGTCCGCCAGCCCGCCCAGACCCGAGCCGCACACGATGCCCACCAGGGGGCGCAGGTCCGTCTGGGTCATCAGCCAGTCCGCCGTGGCCTTGCAGTCCTCATAGGAGTACCTGCAGCGCAGCAATGACTGTACTCAGCAGACTGCAACCGATGCTCTCGTTTAAAGTACATTTTTATCTTGTGTCTTCCAACTTAAGTGCAAGAGTGGACAGGTTCTTCTTGACAAAATGCAATCTACTACAGTAAGCCTCCTACACATATATATAGGCCTATATATTTTACAGATCGCACAATATTGCAAATACACACATTAGCCCGATCAGTGAGTTGGAGGCTATATATATCGCATTAAAAAAGCCAGTACAAACAAATGTATATATATATATAAATATATATTGAACAAACTAATGAAACAATAAACATGTTTAAAAACATAAGCATCTTCCATGCCGTGTCCGCCTGGGCGACACACGTGCTCTCCTTGAGGTGACGCAATCTGAGGAGTGTTCCTCAATGTACACATTACACCTGAACACACACTTCACTCAGACTCACCCTGTGTTTGAATCTGGAGACATGGTCGAGGTCAAGAATAGAAATGCAAGAAAAAAAAGTTATCTTCTTAATAAAAGTAAAAGCTTTTCAAAAAAACTGAGAAATAACGTTGAAAACACGTTTAAAACAAAAAAATCTAAATGCAAATATCTATCTATCTATAAATTACAGAGAGCTTAATTCAAAAAGTGTGATTTTCTTGCTCTAAACTGCTGTCAGCGTGTTCTCCGCACGCTCTGGCCGGTACTCGCGCTGCGGCGGACTATATATGGGCTTCGAGGTCCCCAGCGGCCCCGCCCACAAGGACGTTCCCATTGGTCAGATGCGCGCGGCGGTTAACACACCTCCAAAACAAACTCCAACAACCCCGCGCGCATCACGGACGTCATCCGCTTCGTTCCACGCGGGCCAGCGACGCGCTTCCTCGTGACTGTTTGTTTTAACGTCATCGAGTTAATCAATACAGTTAATCAATACACTTCAGCAATATACTTCATGGAATTGCGAAAATAAAACGAATGTTCCACGGTCTGGGCTATTTGACGCTCTTTTATTTTATTAATGAATTAATTAATGTATTTTTTTTCCTATTTACTTTATCTTTTATTATCATTTATTATCATCTATTATTATCTATTATTATTATTATTATTATTATTAATTATTATTATATTATTATTATTTATTATTTTATTCACATTGGTTGATAGTTTTGCAATCTGGGGATGATGAAGAACAATTTATAATGCTTTCATTAAACATCTTTTGTATGTGCATCAGCTTTCAATGCGTGAGGTCCAACATCAACATCACATTACATTACATTAAAAACATTCTAATTTCAATAGGTCTGAAATATTTCATGATTATATCTCAGAGACCATATGTGACCCACATAAATCAACTTTAATATCTTCTATATCTCCAATTTACAACTTTCCCATTTTTCCATAGTATTCTTTTGAAAAGATTAGGTTTGTTTTGACTCTCTCTCTCTCTCTCTCTCTCTCTCTCTCTCTCTCTCTCTCTCTCTCCACAACATCCCGAAGAGGATGTCTGGGTTCGTAGTTAAAGGCGGACACACCGACACACGCGTGGAGCTCCTAAAACGAATGAGCTGACTTACCCATAGAGGCCACGAGGGAGAGCAGGAAGCGACCCGAACCCCCAGAGTATCTGCCACTTGGGCCCTCCGGTCAAATGCATGATTTGATAAATTTGACCAAGAGCTGGCTAACTGCTGAACCCCTGACGGTCACGCCCATGGAGAAAGTGGTCATGGACAAATTTCTACGCTCCCTCCCATTTCAAGCAAAAAACGTAGCCAGCCAAGCCAACCTGCTGAGTGCAGATCAGCTGGTGCAACTGGTGGAAGGTCAATAGGAAGTCCTGCGCAGTGGACGACCACTGAGGGTGGAACCCACCACTCCGTTCCGCCAGCTGTGGGCCAGTATGTCTGGGGACAGGGGGACCCCAAAGGTAGTAGGAAGCTGGAGAAGAACAAGGCCTGTCAGAAGGAGGGAGACTGGGATGTGTGGATTATAGGAAGTGAACCACCAGGCATCAACAGACCCCATTTAGTGGGGACATGTCCCCAGCAATTAACGGAGCACCCCCCCCCCCATCAGAACCGCAAATTAACGGAGCACCCCCCCCATCAGAACCGCGAATTAACGGAGCACCCCCCCCCCCATCAGAACCGCAAATTAACGGAGCACCCCCTCCCATCAGAACCGCAAATTAACGGAGCACCCCCCCCCCCATCAGAACCGCAAATTAACGAGCACCCCCCCATCAGAACCCCCAGGTTAATGATTTACACCTCAGAAGACAGTGTTTACATTTGTTAATCTCTTTCACTGTCTGTCTCTGTCGCTCTCTGTCTCTCTCTCTCTCTCTCTCTCTCTCTCTCTCTCTCTCTCTCTCTCTCTCTCTCTCTCTCTCTCTCTCTCTCTCTCTGTCTCTCTTTCTCTCTCTCTCTCTCTCTCTCTCTCTCTCTCTCTCTCTCTCCTGTTACCCTGGTGACACACACCCCTGCCTCTAGCCAATAAGGATGGCAACCTGACAGAGGTGTGTGTGCTCTGAAAATAATTGACATCTGTAACATTGTTTGTAAGAAATGATCTTGAACCTTCCAAATGTCCATACAATTCAGGTCTCTGGTGAGACACATAACATACTCCACCTCCCATAACACAGACGTTATGACAGAATGGATGAGTATTGTGGAAACTAGGTCACACGCCCTCGCTCGCTGTTTTTGCCAATGAAAAACAACTCTGTGTAGCTGGCCGGGCCCACTGTTGGTTTATATTTATGGTTTATTGACCTCATTTACATTTACATTTAGGGCATTTGGCAGATGCTTTTATCCAAAGTGACTTACAAAGAGTAGTGTACATTTGTTGAAGGAGACAGCAATATATTGCTGTGGTTCATAAAGATAAGAATAGAGCAGGTTTCAAGCATTCACAGTTGCAAGGCTAATAAAACGAGTTTCATCATTGCTTGGTTGCCTGCATAATATCTGGGATAAGAGCAGAGGTGCCATTCTGAGTGCATTACCAACATCTAAGAACATACAATATGCTAAACAAAGCCAAGTCCTATTAATAATGCCTAGACGTACAAACATGACATTTTGTGCTAGGGTTTAGGAGAGGGAAGGCGTTGGGTGACATCCTACAACGGTATGGTTACACCCTGATTAGTAGATCACAAAGATTTCATGATATGATGTATAATGAAGGCGTCCCCTCCGGTTGCAAATGCATGATTTGATAAATTTGACCAAGAGCTGGCTAACTGCTGAACCCCTGACGGTCACGCCCATGGAGAAAGTGGTCATGGACAAATTTCTACGCTCCCTCCCATTTCAAGCAAAAAACTAGCCATTGGTGTCCTTCATGCAGCTTGGCTAGCACATCGTTCCGAAGTGTTGCAGGTATTACCAGCCGTGAGTCTTTTAGTAGCAAGCCGTCTTCCACTGTGAGTGTGGCTCGCTCTAGCCAGTAGTTTTTCCACACTGAATCCTGTTTTACATGCGCTGGCCATCCTTCTCTGCACAGTGTCATGACCCGTGAGCAGACACTGTCTGCTTTGAGCTGCTCTTTCAGATTTTCTATGTATGAGGGACTGGCAGGCAGATTTTCAATGATACAGTCCACATATATGTTTGTACTCTCCATCAGTTCGATTTCATCTGGGGACATACTCGCTTTCACAGGCGAGCGTGACAATGTATCCGCTGTCCAGAGTGACTTCCCTGGCACATGTACGATTGTGTACGAGTAGCGCATGAGCCTCATTCTGAAGCGCTGAATTCTTATCGGCAGAAGATCGAGTGCTTGAGCTCCAAGTAGGCTGAGAAGTGGTTTATGGTCGGTCTCCAGGATGAAATGCTTTCCCAGGAGGAAATCCCGGAACCGTTCACAGGCCCATGTGAGGCCCAGAGCCTCCTTTTCAACTTGTGCATAGCGTTGTTCAGTTGGAGAGAGTGACCGCGATGCATAAGCCACAGGACGCCATTCACCGTCCACCTTCTGGAGAATAACGCCTCCCAAGCCATATGATGATGCATCGGCTGATACTTTAGTGTCTCTGTTTGGGTCATACATGGCCAGCACTGGAGGGGAAGCAAGTGCCTCCTTCAGCGCCTTAAACGCTATTACCTGGTCCGTGTCCCACACCCAGCAGTTCTTTTTCGAGAGAAGGTCACGGAGTGCTTTGTCTTTTTCCGCCAGCTGAGGAATGAATTTTCCCAGCTGGTTGACCATGCCAAGAAAACTCCTCATCTCACTCACATTTGTGGGCTCCTTCATCTCCGTGATAGCCTCAGTCTTCTTCGGATCGGGCCTGGTGCAACTGGTGGAAGGTCAATAGGAAGTCCTGCGCAGTGGACGACCACTGAGGGTGGAACCCACCACTCCGTTCCGCCAGCTGTGGGCCAGTATGTCTGGGGACAGGGGGACCCCAAAGGTAGTAGGAAGCTGGAGAAGAACAAGGCCTGTCAGAAGGAGGGAGACTGGGATGTGTGGATTATAGGAAGTGAACCACCAGGCATCAACAGACCCATGCTCCTCCTGGTCCCGCCCCTACACTAGTAAGTCATCGATGTGGCAGACCACA
Source organism: Coryphaenoides rupestris (assembly GCA_002895965.2). Lineage (NCBI taxonomy): Eukaryota > Metazoa > Chordata > Actinopteri > Gadiformes > Macrouridae > Coryphaenoides > Coryphaenoides rupestris. The sequence goes on along the minus strand of PIJE02000786.1, from coordinate 96,120 downwards.
CCCTCCAACCCCTCTATGACTTCCGCCATCATGCACTGAAAGTGTTCGGATGCTGAGTTGATGCCGAAGGGAAGACGGTTAAAGTGGAACACCCCCCCCCACATCGAGAAACCGAATTAACGGAGCACCCCCCCCCATCAGAACCGCGAATTAACGGAGCACCCCCCCATCAGAACCGCGAATTAACGGACCCCCCCCCCATCAGAACCGCGAATTAACGGCCCCCCCCATCAGAACCTGATCTCTCTCTCTCTCTCTGAGTATTTGGTTCCATATGTGATACATTCCAGAAAATATCCAGTTTGTACTTATGGTCACAGTTTAATAAAATGAAAAGCATCTAATGTCCTCAACTAATGCTGGCTCCCGTGTCCACATATGGTGCTCACCTTGAGTTTATCGTACCTTTCCTATGAACGTTATTTATTAACCATTTCCCCATAATATAATACGCTGTCTCTTCACTAAACAGCAGACCGTGTTTTCCCAGTAAATATTATACAGCCAGTTATTGTGAGGCCTATGTCCTCATAAACATGGCAGTGGTGGATAGAACATGTGAGTAGCATCTAGTCCATAACCAAACCAAAGGAATCTACATCAAATCAATCAGTGGCTCACGCACAGCTGAGGACACACTTTTAGCACGACATGAATGAAAGAAAAGTCATCACCGGTGGCTGCAGAACGAGCTCAGCGGGTGAAGCTGACGTATTGTATCTGTTGTGCAAATCGATGTAGATTATGCAAATCTGGAGCGGTGAAATTTGCAACGGCAGCCAGTCACACGGCCACCTTTTACATGGTGTGCCTCACGAGCACGACCATGTGAGGACGCTCACGCGGACACAGAGGCTACGACCACAACTACTACCTTTCCTGCTGGTCTTTTCTACTGTAAATATTGTAAATATTGTGATTCTGATCTTTCCAGTTAATGTTATCTATTGTATTCTTTTGCACATTCCGCTGAGCATTGTCACTAAATCTTGAATCTACTTCTGGTTGTTTGTTTTTTTGGACGTTATTCAGCACTAATCTTGCCCACTTCTTTAAAATAAAAAGTATTCTTTCAGCTGACAGCAGCTTGTCACGCGTGTGCATCCCTCTCCGTACCTTTTGGTTGGTAAGTGAACTGCAGCCTGCCATAGCTTGTGCATATCAGAGCACTGGAGTGTGAGCTCTGTGGGTTGAGACAATAACAATGATAAATGAATGTTAATTCTAATAAGTTCAGAATTAACATTACCTTGCACAAATGAAACTGTGAAAGAACAGGCATTTTTGCCATGATACACGCACGCACGTCACTTCCTTCCTTTTTTTCCAGCAAAATCTTTTTCCAGCAATCTGATTCAAATGAAATAGAAATCAGTCCACTGGCTCTTCTGGCTGTGCTACTCTGTATCGCCTGCAAAGTTAATGTCCAGTTATAAAAATATTCAGGCAGGTGGTTCTAGTAAGATTCAAGATTCAAGATTCCTTTATTGCCATGTAAAATGGAATGCTTACTCCCTATTCACTCCTGCAGGGCGGGGCCAGGTCGCGGTGGCAGCAGGCTAAGAAGTCTAAGCAGGCCCCCCAGCAACACTCTCCAGCTCCACATCTTCCATGCATTTGGATATGTATCCAGTCACAGATTCAGTATATTCCGTCAAGTTGACCTGCTGGTTGGTAGTGACAGCCTCCCTAAAAACAGTCCAGTCTGTGCAGTCGAAACAGTCTTGTAGAGCTGAGGTAGCTCCTTCTGGCCATGCTCTGACCTGCTTCACAGACGGCTTGTTCTTGGTCAATAGGGGTCTGTAAGCTGGAATTAACATAACAGATGCCCCTTTTCCACCAAGGCATTTTCAGGGCCGGTTCGGAGCCAGAGCCTAAAACGAACCGGTTCAGAAAAACCGGTTCGTTCTTGGCCCCAACTCTTTGCTGGGCCAGATAAGCACCGACTAAGAACCGACTACGTCAGTGGCTGGGGGCGGGATTAGCAAGTCCGCCAAAAACTTTCTGAGCTCCATTTCACAACAAACCCCGACAATGGAAGTGACTACTCCGATACAACCGCACCGATACCACTTTGGCAACGCAACGTTAACCTTGTAATATTCTTAGCCAAGGAATATTGAAATAAAGAGATGCAACCGAGTTGTCGTTTATGGATGTTTAATAGAAACTGCGCATGGTACCGAGCATGGGCGTAGAATTTAGTGGGGACGCTGGGGACATGTCCCCACCAATTAACGGAGCACCCCCCCCCATCAGAACCGCGAATTAACGGAGCACCCCCCCCCATCAGAACCGCGAATTAACGGAGCACCCCCCCCCCATCAGAACCGCAAATTAACGGAGCACCCCCCCCCATCAGAACCGCAAATTAACAGAGCACCCACCCCCCCATCAGAACCGCAATTAACGGAGCACCCCCCCATCAGAACCGCAAATTAACGGAGCACCCCCCCCATCAGAACCGCAAATTAACGGAGCACCTGTCTGATGTTGGTATAGACTTGGTCAAGTATGTTATTTCCCCTGGTTGCAAAGTTCACATGTTTGTGATAGTGTGGTAGTACTGTCTTCAGTTTGGCCTGATTGAAATCGCCAGCGATTATGTAGACAGAGTCCGGGTTAGAGTTCTGCATTGAGCTGACAGACTGATACAATGTAGACAGTGCGTCCTTAGTGTTCGCACTGGGTGGAATGTACACAGCTGTGATGTTGATGGCTGTGAATTCCCTTGGCATATAGAATGGTCGGCATTTAATTGTTAGAAATTCTATATCCTCAGAACAGTGGCTTGAGACAATTTCGGCGTTTGTACACCAGTTGTTATTGATGAAAATGCATACACCACCTCCCCGAGATTTACCGCTGAGAGCATGACTCCTGTCCGCCCGGAATGTTGTTAGTCCGTCCACCTGAATGGCGTGGTCCGGAACGGTGTTATTTAGCCACGTCTCTGTGAGGATGATGGCGTTGCAGTCTCTCACCTTTCATTCATTTCATTAAGGTTTATCATTGCATTCTCTCTCTCTCTCTCTCTCTCTCTCTCTCTCTCTCTCTCTCTCTCTCTCTCTCTCTCTCTCTCTCTCTCTCTGCTGAGGGACCACTTGCTGTTCTTGTGCTGTAGTGGCTATTCAAGTATAGCGTACTCCTACGTTTTTCTGTTGTCCTCACATAACGGCCTTGCTTTTTCTTCATGTGCTTTCTGCCAATAGCATACTCCATTGGGATACATGTGTTTCTGGTCATAGGTCCTGGTTGGAGTAGTTTATGTAGCTTATAATTTTTTGGTGTAGGTAGGGCCCGAACAATGACTCAAGCCCAGAGGCCCCCACCCCCCTAAGTCCGGCCCTGGCTGCATGCACCGTATGAGAGTGGTTTCAGGCTTTCAGGCTCAGTTTCCGAGTGCTCAAGGAGATCTCTCATGCCATTAACTGCTTCCTCTTCTTGGATCGGCTCCAGAGGAACCGATCCAAAATGCCCCAAAGCCTGTGCTGTCAGTGCGTTGTGTTTCGGGCTGAAGCAGTGAAAATGCTGTCCAACTGACTGCTTGAACAAAGCAGCTGTTCAAATCAGCTGCTTTATCCTCCGGGCTCAGGGCTATATGTTATATAGCCTTGAGCATTTAAACACACCGTTCATCTCATCGGCAACATTTCTGTAGTGTAGACCTTCGTCAGACTGATATTGTGCTGAATAAGTGACTCAATTAATCAGTGAATAAATAAGTGTGAAGCCCCATTCCCTGATGAGTAGGCCTATACCTAATTGATAAGCACGAGTTGTGAAGGATAAGGAGCACGTTTCATGTGTCATTATGGAGAGACTTCAGGCCAAACCTCGTGAAGCCAGAATCAGGTTAACTACGGACCTGCTGCGGTGTGTTCGGATGAAAAATGTGTGTGTGTGTGTGTGTGTGTGTGTGTGTGTGTGTGTGTGTGTGTGTGTATTTTACTGTAGGCCTACAGTGTGTACACAGGCATCTCTACCTGTGTATATTTGCAGTGTAGCCCGTAGGCCCTCAGCCATTCAAAATTGTTCCCCAGGATCCTTCACTCACTAACCTTTTACACCATGTGTAGCCCTATATATGGGCTTCGAGGTCCCCAGCGGCCCCGCCCACAAGGACGTTCCCATTGGTCAGATGCGCGCGGCGGTTAACACACCTCCAAAACAAACTCCAACAACCCCGCGCGCATCACGGACGTCATCCGCTTCGTTCCGCGCGGGCCAGCGACGCGCTTCCTCGTGACTGTTTGTTTTAACGTCATCGAGTTAATCAATACAGTTAATCAATACACTTCAGCAATACACTTCATGGAATTGCGAAAATAAAACGAATGTTCCACGGTCTGGGCTATTTGACGCTCTTTTATTTTATTAATGAATTAATTAATGTATTTTTTTTCCTATTTTCTTTATCTTTTATTATCATTTATTATCATCTATTATTATCTATTATTATTATTATTATTATTATTATTATTATTATTATTATTATTCACATTGGTTGATAGTTTTGCAATCTGGGGATGATGAAGAACAATTTATATGCTTTCATTAAACATTTTTATATGCTTAATTTTTAAAGTGCCATCAGCTTTCCAATGCGTGAGGTCCAACATCAACATCACATTACATTACATTAAAAACATTCTAATTTCAATAGGTCTGAAATATTTCATGATTATAACTCAGTTGATTTATGTGACCCACATAAATCAACTTTAATATCTTCTATATCTCCAATTTACAACTTTCCATTTTTCCATAAGTATCTTTTGAAAGGTTATGTTTGTTTTGACTCTCTCTCTCTCTCTCTCTCTCTCTCTCTCTCTCTCTCTCTCTCTCTCTCTCTCTCTCTCTCTCTCTCTCTCTCTCCTGTTACCCTGGTGACACACACCCCTGCCTCTAGCCAATAAGGATGGCAACCTGACAGAGGTGTGTGTGCTCTGAAAATAATTGACATCTGTAACATTGTTTGTAAGAAATGATCTTGAACCTTCCAAATGTCCATACAATTCAGGTCTCTGGTGAGACACATAACATACTCCACCTCCCATAACACAGACGTTATGACAGAATGGATGAGTATTGTGGAAACTAGGTCACACGCCCTCGCTTGCTGTTTTTGGCCAACGGAAAAACAAACTCTGTGTAGCTGGCCGGGCCCACTGTTGGTTTATATTTATGGTTTATTGGACCTCATTTACAATTACATTTAGGGCATTTGGCAGATGCTTTTATCCAAAGTGACTTACAAAGAGTAGTGTACATTTGTTGAAGGAGACAGCAATATATTGCTGGGGTTCATAAAGATAAGAATAGAGCAGGTTTTCAAGCATTCATAATTGCAAGGCTAATAAAACGAGTTTCATCATGTGCTTGGTTTCCTGCATAATATCTGGGATAAGAGCAGAAGGTGCTCATTCTGAGTGCATTAACCAACATCTAAAGAACATACAATATGGCTAAACAAAGCCAAGTCCTATTAATAATGCACTGACGGTACAAACATGACATTTGGTGCTAGGGTTTAGGAGAGGGAAGGCGTTGGGTGACATCCTACAACGGTATGGTTACACCCTGATTAGTAGATCACAAAGATTTCATGATATGATGTATAATGAAGGCGTCCCCCCCCCGGTTGCAAATGGCATGATTTGATAAATTTGACCAAGAGCTGGCTAACTGCTGACCCCTGACGGTCACGCCCATGGAGAAAGTGGTCATGGACAAATTTCTACGCCTCCCTCCCATTTCAAGCAAAAAACGTAGCCAGCCAAGCCAACCTGCTGAGTGCAGATCAGCTGGTGCAACTGGTGGAAGGTTGCAATAGGTAAGTCGCTGGCCGCATGTGGACGACTCACTAGAGGGTGGAGACCCACCACTGCCGTTCCGGCCAGGTGTGGGCCAGTTACTGTCTGGGGAACAGGGGGACCAACAAAGGTAGTAGGCAGCTGGAGAAGAACAAGGCCTGTCAGAAGCGAGGGAGGACTGGGAGGTGTGGATTATAGGAAGTGAACCACCAAGGCGTCAACAGACACCCCATTTGTAGTGGGGACATGTCCCCCAGCAAATTAACGGAGCGACCCCCCCCCCCCACCCCCCCCTCCCGCCACCCCAAAGTTAACGGAGCAACCCCCAAGCAATCAACGGAGACCGCGAATTAACGGAGCACCCCCCCCCCCCCATCAGAACCGCAAATTAACGGAGCACCCCCTCCCATCAGAACCGCAAATTAACGGAGCACCCCCCCCCCCCATCAGAACCGGCAAATTAACAGAAGCACCCCCCCCATCAGAACCCCCAGGTTAATGATTTACACCTCAGAAGACAGTGTTTACATTTGTTAATCTCTTTCACTGTCTGTCTCTGTCGCTCTCTGTCTCTCTGTCTCTCTCTCTCTCTCCTCCTCTCCTCTCTCTCTCTCTCTCTCTCCTCTCTCTCTCTCTCTCTCTGAGTATTTGGTTCCATATGTGATACATTCCAGAAAAGATCCAGTTTGTACTTATGGTCACAGTTTAATAAAAAGAAAAAGCAATCTAATGTCCTCAACTAATGCTGGCTCCCGTGTCCACATATGGTGCTCACCTTGAGTTTATCGTACCTTTCCTATGAACGTTATTTATTAACCATTTCCCCATAATATAATACGCTGTCTCTTCACTAAACAGCAGGACCGTCGTTTCCCCAGTAAATATTATACAGCCAGTTATTGTGAGGCCTATGTCCTCATAAACATGGCAGTGGTGGATTAGAACATGTGAGTAGCATCTAGTCCATACCCAAACAAAGGAATCTACATCAAATCAATCAGTGGCTCACGCACAGCTGAGACACACTTTTAGCACGACATGAATTGAAGAGAGAGTCGTCACCGGTGGCTGCAAGAACCGAGCTCAGCGGGTGAAGCTGACGTAATTCTGTATCTGTTGTGCAAATCGATGTAGATTATGCCAAATCCTTGGAGCGGGTGAACAATTTTGTCCGCATACCGGCAGGCCAGTCACAGCGGCACGAGGCACGACCAATGTGAGGACGCATCACGGCGGACACAGAGGCTACAGACCACAACTACTACCTTTCCTGCTGTCCGTTTCTTACTGTAAATATTGTTAATATTGAATGGTTCTGTCTTTTCCAGTTAATGTTATCTATTGGTAGTTCTTTTGCCACATTCGCGCTGAGCATTGTCATTAAATCTTGAACTCTACTTTTGGTGTTGTTTTTTTTGGGACCGTTATTCAGCACTAATCTTGCTCACTTTGCTTTTAAAATAAAAAGTATTTCTTTCAGCTGACAGCAGTTTGTGTCACGCGTGTGCAGCCCTCTCCGTACCTTTTGGTTGGTAAGTGAACTGCAGCCTGCCATAGCTTGTGCATATCAGAGCACTGGAGTGTGAGCTCTGTGGGTTGAGACAATAACAATGATAAATGAATGTTAATTCTAATAAGTTCAGAATTAACATTACCTTGCACAAATGAAACTGTGAAAGAACAGGCATTTTTGCCATGATACACGCACGCACGTCACTTCCTTCCTTTTTTTCCAGCAAAATCTTTTTCCAGCAATCTGATTCAAATGAAATAGAAATCAGTCCACTGGCTCTTCTGGCTGTGCTACTCTGTATCGCCTGCAAAGTTAATGTCCAGTTATAAAAATATTCAGGCAGGTGGTTCTAGTAAGATTCAAGATTCAAGATTCCTTTATTGCCATGTAAAATGGAATGCTTACTCCCTATTCACTCCTGCAGGGCGGGGCCAGGTCGCGGTGGCAGCAGGCTAAGAAGTCTAAGCAGGCCCCCCAGCAACACTCTCCAGCTCCTCCTGGGAGATCCTGAGCCGTTCCCAGGCCAGATGATATATATATATAACCTGCGTGTTTATACGTCTTAACACTTATTAATGGCACTTAGCATTGTTGTTCGTTCTCAGATGTTGTATCATGCTTAGAATTGCACGCCTGCCCAGCTACTTATGCAGGCAACTTGGCAATTATGAAACTCGTTCTATTCGTCTCGTAAATAGGAATGCTGGAAAACAGCTCTATTCTTATCTTTATGTACCACAGTGATATATTGCTGCCTCTCCTTCAACAAATGTACTCTTTGTAAGTCGCTTTGGATAAAAGCGTCTGACAAATGCCCTAAATGTAAATGTAAATGTAATGTAAATATAATCCCTCAAGCGGGTTCTGGGTCTGCCCCGGGGTCTTCTACAAGTCAGACATGCCTGGAAAATCTCTAAGGGGAGGCGCCCGGGAGGCATCCTAATCAGTTCCCCCGAACCACCTCAGCTGACTCCTTTCAGGTTTGTGACCAGGTGAGGGTTGGAATGTGGATTGACCGCAGTGGTGTAGTCTAGGTTTTTTTAGTGGGTATACTGTGATTTTTCCTTCCATACTCACCCATCCCAACGCGACACATACTGGCCGGGCCGACACGGCGACACCCCATAGGCACCACCACCTCAGTAATGCATACAGCATTTACATCCAATTGAAAGAATTCTGAAAGACTGGTCATGTATTATCAACATGTAATTTTATTATAAACAATAAACAAGATTAAGAGCCAATACATTCCTGAGGGCATCACAGATTTTCTGTGTAGTATTAATCACTATCCGATTCAGCTAAGTCAAGTCAATCCTCCATCCATCCATTTCGTCCGCTTATCCGGGGGTCGGGGTCGCGGTGGCAGCCGGCTAAGCAGGGCCCCCCAGGCTTCCTTCTCCCCAGCCACACTCTCTAGTTCCTCCTGGGGGATCCCGAGGCGATTCCCCAGCCAGACGAGATATGTAAATCCCTCCAGCGAGTTCTGTGGGTGTCTGCCACGGGGTCTCCTCCCAGTTGGACGTGCCCGGAAAACCTCCAAAGGGAGGCGCCCGGCGGGGCATCCTAATCAGATGCCCGAACCACCTCAGCTGACACCTTTCGATCGGAGGGAGCAGCGGCTCTACTCGAGCTCCTCCGGGATGTCTGAGCCTCCTCACCCTATCTCTCTAAGGCTGAGCCCAGCCACCCTGCGGAGAAACTTCATTTGGCCGCTTGATCCGCCATCTCATTCTTTCGTCACTACCAAAAGCTCGTGACACTAGGTGAGGGTTGGAACATAGGATGGGACCAGTAAATCGAGAGGCTTCGCCTTCGGCTCAGCGCTCCCTCTCACCACAACGACCAGGTACAGCGCCCGCATCACATGCACGACGCGGCACCAATCCGTCTGTCCATCTCCTGCTCCATTTTGCCCTCACTGGTGAACAAGACCCCGAGATACTTGAACTCCTTCGCTTGAGGCAGCAAACTCACTCCCCCAACCCGGAGGGAACACTCCACCGTTTTCCGGCAGAGAACCATGGCCTCAGACTTGGAGGTGCTGACTCTCATCCCGACCGCTTCACACTCGGCTGCAAACCGCCCCAGTGCATGCTGGAGGTCACGGTCTGATGTAGCCAACAGAACCACATCATCTGCAAAGAGCAGAGATGCAATTCTGAGGTCCCCAAACCGGAAAAGTCAAGTCAAATGTGTTCAAATAAGAAAGAACAAGAAACCGTAAACAAGAAACAAGTCAATAAACAATATGCTTCAGCTCATTAAATTAAGGTTGAAAAGGCCCTACTTTCTACCTGGTTTGCTGGCAGTGTCCTTGGGTGGGGTGAGGAGGGGAAGAGTGTCACTTAAGTCACTATGGGGGAGGGTGGCTTGGCAGTCTACAGGGCTTTCCAAATCTGTTTGTATGCAGGTGTCTGAGGTGTGCATTGCCTCCTTGCTTGTGTGGCAGAGCGATGGCTTCTCAACCAAGTTTTGACGTACTTCCTCGGCTCAAAAAGACTTACAGGGGGGCCATTGATGCTGATCATCATCAAATTGCTTACGTTGGACAGCAACAGTGTAGACCTCTTGTCCGTGCATATATTGTTCATGAGGCTGAAGCCCCTTTCACACTCTGCAGTGCTGCAAGCTGGGCCGGACTTATGCATGGGCTATCCTGGGCTTGAGCCCAGGGGCCCCAGGCTACAAAGGGCCCCGAAATTAATCCAAATGTATGAATACATTTCATGAATTTCATAAAAAAAAAGTAATTAAAAGTATAAAAGTAATATATTAAAGTAATATTCTGGCCGCTGGACTGGCCGAGGCCCCTTTAAATCGAATTCACAAATTACGTTCAAATTGGAAAAAGTACGCCTACTGGACGCTCCAATGTATGAGGTGTTTAATTATATGTCAGTCATATTTAGCTTTGTTGATTGGTTTACGCTTCTGCCAATGGAGAGGTTTACGTGGACGTCAGGGCAGGGGCATCATCTTTGGCGCGCTATCTGTCACTGATCATGGCGGATGGCCTGGATAGGACTCGGAGGTACGAGAGTGGAGCGTTAAAAAGAAAAAAGAAAAATGATGAAGAGGAACGCGAAAGGGAGACCATGGGTGGTTGGGGGATCATGTACTCTTGTTGTTTTTCAGGTTTGACTGCATACTCTCTGCTGAGGGATCACTTGCTGTTCTTGTGTTGTGCTGTGATGGCTATAAAGTATACATTTAAGCTTTGACATTGCATTGCATCTTTCTCTCTCTCTTTATTGCTCATCATCTCAGTTGCTGTTTCTGGGCTTTAGTTTCCATTAAGTCAAAGTCAAAGTCAAAGTGTACTTTATTGTCAATCAGACGTGCCTTTCTGCCAATAGCATACTCCATTGGGATACATGTGTTTCTGGTCATAGGTCCTGGTTGGAGTAGTTTATGTAGCTTATAATTTTTTGGTGTAGGTAGGGCCCGAACAATGACTCAAGCCCAGAGGCCCCCACCCCCCTAAGTCCGGCCCTGGCTGCAAGGGATGGTCTGCATGCACCGTATGAGAGTGGTTTCAGGCTTTCAGGCTCAGTTTCCGGGTGCTCAAGGAGATCTCTCATGCCATTAACTGCTTCCTCTTCTTGGATCGGCTCCAGAGGAACCGATCCAAAATGCCCCAAAGCCTGTGCTGTCAGTGCGTTGTGTTTCGGGCTGAAGCAGTGAAAATGCTGTCCAACTGACTGCTTGAACAAAGCAGCTGTTCAAATCAGCTGCTTTATCCTCCGGGCTCAGGGCTATATGTTATATAGCCTTGAGCATTTAAACACACCGTTCATCTCATCGGCAACATTTCTGTAGTGTAGACCTTCGTCAGACTGATATTGTGCTGAATAAGTGACTCAATTAATCAGTGAATAAATAAGTGTGAAGCCCCATTCCCTGATGAGTAGGCCTATACCTAATTGATAAGCACGAGTTGTGAAGGATAAGGAGCACGTTTCATGTGTCATTATGGAGAGACTTCAGGCCAAACCTCGTGAAGCCAGAATCAGGTTAACTACGGACCTGCTGCGGTGTGTTCGGATGAAAAATGTGTGTGTGTGTGTGTGTGTGTGTGTGTGTATTTTACTGTAGGCCTACAGTGTGTACACAGGCATCTCTACCTGTGTATATTTGCAGTGTAGCCCGTAGGCCCTCAGCCATTCAAAATTGTTCCCCAGGATCCTTCACTCACTAACCTTTTACACCATGTGTGCCCAACTACTATGAGAAAAAAAATCCCAATTTAGTTTTGTTTTATCCTTTTCTAATTTGCTCTCCTCCTCCTATGTGGTATGAATTCTTCTTGGGCCTGGTTTTGATGGGAACTAAGACCACGTTACCTGCAGCCGCAGGTCATAAAGATAAGCAGATCCTTTCATCACCCGTATCACAGCTCTTCTTCCTGTATCCCAAATGTTTATTGACTGAGACACTGAGACATTGACTGAGTTTAATGACACACACACACACACACACACACACAACACACACACACACACCACACACACACTCACACACACACCACACACCTCACAGACACTTCAGGTTGTGCATTGCTTATTGTATTTGAGGGATACTTTTGCCACATTTACATTTGCCAACTTGAATCATTCATCATTAAAAAAACATTAAAACATTCTTATATTATAACTATTTGTGGTTTTTGCTTGAATATCGTATTGAAGCCAGCCTCTGTTGCGTAAAGAACTCCTTCAACCTTTACTAGTTATTGATATGGAAAATTATTGATCATAGTTCCAATTTGATAGCTTAGTATATTTTATGAGACTTCATCCACTGTCCGGTTATTGGTTTCAGGGTGGTTCCCCGTTATTATTAATTCAGATGAATACCTTTTTTATTTTAATAATTCATACTTTTCTTTGATTATTATTAATTATAAGCTAATAACCGACCGTAGGACCTACAAGCCTATAAGGTAATGTTAATGATCTGTTGTGTGTTGACTAACACTGATATAGCTACAAAGTACATACATATGTGGGAATGTGTGGTGTGTGTGGTTGGTGGCTGGCTGGCCTAATTAGCCTCACCTGGCCCTGTTAGTGCATTGGGTGCATTGGGCAATCAGTGCAGAACTTCAACCTGGCATCCCAGGCAAAGGCACGTGTAATCCGTGGATAATCAAATCGCTATGCGAGGATAGCATCAAGACGAAAGCCAAGCCAAGATGGCATGATGGCTATGACACAAATGGGTGGGCCTACGCTCTGTGTAACGCTGGAGTAGCATAGACAAATGAATAACATGAATATAGAATGCAACCAGTGGCGGTTCTAGCTTGTATGGTGCCCTGGGCAAACCCTGCCGAAGTGTGCACCCCCCACATGAAAAAAACAATGCGTTTGTATGGGGGTGGTGTATTAGTTTTATTAAGGTAAGTTAAGTGATTTTAAGTCCTGTAAAAGTTCCTGTATGTAAGAATCATTAATCCGTTTAAAGACTACATGTAGGATTTTGCATGCATGGATGAGAACGGCACAGAACGATCCCTGAGTCCGGCCGACACCGAACCGAAGGCTTGTTGTGCTTCAAACACGAGGCGGTAATGAGAGAGTATATTGAAGTTAACAAACATTAAATTGCCAATTTATTTATTTTATGTTAAGCTTTTGGGCTGATTTCTCTTATATTTGGGTTGGATTTCCTGGTGAAAATTCCTAATGAAAAAAAAGTTATTTCATAGCTTTTTTAAATGTGTACATTTAGTTTCGGACCAAAAAAGCCAGTGGAATCATGGGACCCCGGACGGCCTATCAACCCAAGTCATGTGACCTAATACTTTCAGTTCAATGAACATGCTTCATCTATTATTTATCACTATCACTATATACTATCACTATCAGCTGAAAGACCTAACTCTCCGTGGTTACAAATGATACCATATATCCACCATCGAGGTCAACGAGGTCAGAACCTCTGACTTTAGGACAAAAGTCGTGAAATAATTGAGGAAATAAGGCCCTGGGTCCACATGTACTCTGTCGTTAGCCACTAAGCTCAGGCCAGCTGGAGACCTCGGAGGACCTCTGCTGTTTACAAACGGTACTGCATCAAGAACGGACGAGACTTTTCTTATTAACAGGACGTGTGGTATGACACACACACACACACACACACACACACACACACACCACACACACACTATATATACATATATATATGTCAGCTATTATATAAATATAATAGCTGACATATAATTTTATTTATATTATTTCTTATTTGATTTGAAGAGACTGATGACTGATGAAGGACTCATGCAGGTCTAGAGACTTTATGTTGCAACAGCATAAGGCGACACTTGAGGAAACCCTACAAAACATGAACACTAGGAAACTAGAGGGGAAGTTTTGATACTCGTGACTTCTCGGCTGAATGTAGCAGTGTTTTGGAAAATATTTCCACTGACTGGGTTGAGAGGCTCTTAATTGCTAATAGTATAGTGCACATGTTCACTAAACATCTGGAGACTCCCATGTCTAATGCCAAACTATTGCTTGTGGATTTCAGTTACGCATTTAACACCCTGGAGCCTCACATACTGAATCAGCTCAATGTCAACCCATTCATCATTAAGTGGTACCATTCATTCCTTAGCAACCGCACCCAGTATGTCAGAGTGAACAGAACCGTGTCTGAGTCCATGACCATCATTACCCAGGGGTGTGTTAGCTCACCTATGTAGGTCTTATTAGCTTATAATTAATAATAAAAGGAAATTATTAATTATCCAAATAAAAAAGGTATTAATCTGAATTAATAATAACGGGGCACCACCCTGAAATCAGGGACCAATAACCGACCAATAACGGTGGATTAAGTTAGTAAGTAAGTAAGTAAGTAAGTAAGTAAGTAAGTAAGTAAAACTTTATTTCTACAGCACCTTCCATGCAAGAAATGTAGCTCAAAGTGCTTTACAGCAGAGAAATGACATGCACTGAGTGCTTCATATAAAAAATAAAAAAAAGACATCAAAATAGAAATGGCCATAATAATAAACATTAAAATCCATAAAAACACAAGTAGACATTAAAAACCATACTAATTATCTGACGGGTATAAACGTGCTAAGATGGGAAAATGGAATTTCCCCAGCACTGGTTGACCCTGAACTCCTGTGGCTGAGCGGTAGGGTTTTTTTTTCCTTTGTTTAGTTTTAGTCCTAGTCCATTAAGTGTACTTTCTCAAAATGTTTCCTCCAATTTTCTCTTTTTCTTTATATTATGAACTCTATTATATGGGCATACCGGAGAGAGCAAGTCCAATTCTTATTAAAAATAAGATTGTAACTTATCCCACTTCTGACACCAAGTTGTTAAGCATGTAAGTAAACAGATGTGTTTTTAGATTAGTGAGTTAGCTTCCCTGATGTCTATAATGTAGGTAGTGTGCTCCATAGCCTTGGGGTGTTGTTTTATAAAATGTAGTAAACTAAACTGGGACTATGATTAATAATTCATTAATAATTACAATCAAAGTTACCATTAACAGTTAGCATAAATTGAAGGAGTTATTTACATGGTAGAGGCTGGCTTCAACACAATATTCAAGGAAAAATCACAAATAGTTATAATATAAGAATGTTTATTAATTTCAAGTTGGCAAATGGCAAAAAGTATTCCTCAAATACAATAAGCAACGCACAACCTGAAGTGTCCATGTAGTGTGTGTGTGTGTGTGGGTGTGGGAGTGTGTGGAGGAGGTCATCCTAACAAAGGCGTCTACGTGATCAGTGAGTGATTAGGCGGGACGATTTGAATCACTCACTTCTAACACCAATATTAAAACACTAAAACAAGATGTATGCGCTTTGTTAGTAAAAAGGGAGAGAAAACCAAAGAGAGGGACATGTACAGATCTAACGATGGACGAGAATCCACTCAGACTTTGAATCAAAACATAAGGGAAGAAGGCAACACGTGTTTACAATATCATCCAACAATATCAGTAAACAGTTAAACACACACATATATATAACACAGTTCTTTCTAACTATGCCCATATATCTACCTCACTGGAGATCGTGTGTGTAGCGATGAAGGCGGTACATTCTTTCCCAAAATAACTGCAGGGTTGCGTTTCGATGGTCCAGATTTCCGGGGCCCGGCAGCGGGTTGAGTACACCGTTTGTGGTATTTGTGGCAGTCCGTCGATGTCGGGAATTAAAGGGGAATCGATCGCCCTTTATCCTCTCAAAACAAAAGCTGCATGGTTTGCAGGGAGTCGACTGATGTTCTTGTGATTATTATGACAGTGATTCTAGACTGAGACTTAGCATGGCATGAAGGTACAGCATGACTGGTAGTGTTAAAAGGAAACAAGGAACTTTGTCCTCAGGTTTAGCTTCTCTAGACTCATAACTGAGAATTTCCACTACCAAACGCATATAAGGAGCAACCGTGCGGAGGTAACAGGCCAGGATCGTGGACGCAGGACCAGGAGCATTTTAATGTATGTATGCATGCATGTCTCCTCCCTGGGAGAGCGTGAGCCTGTCTCCTCCCCAGGGGAGAGTGGGTCCCTGGGAGCCCCCAGGAGCCGCTAGTAGAGAGACTGAGTCGAGACTGGGGTCTGCAAGAGAGACGGGGTCTGCAAGAGAGACGGGGTCTCTCCGTGTCTGACCTTATATAGACTAGGTGAGCGCAGATACAAGATATGACCCCAATTCACTCGAACAATGAGCCTAAGTGACGTCGATTGGTGGACTTTTGAGTCACACCTCTTTTCTCCCGAAGGGAGGGGTATGGGCGAGTTTGGTTGCCAGTCTTCCTGGGTACAACCCCCTGTGGGGCAGGCTCAGCAAAGTGTCTTTCATCTCCATCTTGGGCACAGACATTTCCGGGTTTCACGGCAGCCTTGATGGAATGTCTTTTCATCTCAGTGTACAACAGGCTTTGGTGGAGATTTCTTTCTCTCTCTTGTGGGGGGTGAAGTGTGATTGGGTTCTTCTGATCTTCAGTGGAGATCAGACTTTGCGGTGCCTCTGTACTCTTAGAATTGAGAAGCATATGGTCCCAACCGCCACATTGGATTGCTGAGGCCCTACACCTGTGCTGTTCACTCTGTACACAAATGAATGCAGCAGCCATACTGAAGACCAATACATCATTACATTTTCGGACGACACTGCCGTCCTGGGGCTCATGCTAAGTAACTCCAGGTGTCCAGGTGTATAAGTCTACCATCTAGAACGTTGTACACTGGTGTGACAAAAACCAGGAGACAGTGATGGGAAGTTACTGTACTTAAGTAGATTTTTCAGGTATCTGTACTTTACTTGAGTATTGATTTTTTTGACAACTTTTTACTTTTACTCCCTACATTTAAACACTAATGTCTCGTTACATTTTCAAAACGGGACTCGTTACTTTTAGTTTTATTGCATTTGAGGGGAATTGTCGTTTTTTTTTTAATCATTGCACATCTTCCCAACATCAAGACTGATCTCAACCTAAATGAATGGACAACAACACATAGAAGAGACGCTCGCTGCGTCCATCCGCGTTACAGGAGCTCTGATTTCACGCATTTCACGTCAGACGTAACGACACGAAACAGACTTAGAAATAAAATACGAGAGGAACACGTGACGTAGCGAGAACTAAACATGATGAACAAGAAGCCGATAATGAGACTCCGCGTCAGGACAGCAGCAGCAAGACACACACACACACACACACACACACACACACACACACACACACACACTGTGTGTGCAGTGCAGTGCACATGTGTGTGTATTACAACTATTATGTATAATTTGTCAGTAAACATCATCACTCTGACAAAAGAGTCTAAAAGTTTCAAAAATGTCCAAAGTTTCCAGTTGTGTTGCTGGCATTGAAAGCTGATGTTCTGCATTGGAGCCTCACGTTAATATTGGTCCACGTTAAGTTGATTATTTTCAATATATTAAGAATTAAAATGGCTACTTTTTACTTTTGTACTTTGAGTACATTTCAGAACCTGTACTTTTTACTTTTTACTTGAGTAAAGAAATTGAATCAGTATTTCAAGTATCTGTACTTCTACTTAAGTAAAGGATGCATATTCATTTCCCATGCCATAGTGGATAAATGAAGTGCACAACAGTGACAAAGAGCAATGTAAATGTAATACAGTATCATCACGATTGGTATTATTTGGATATTTAGATTTGGCATCTAAATGTATTGTATCTGAATTATTGTTGTAAATATTGTTTAAGGAAATGTTTATATTTACTGTAGTTTTATGTATAGGCATTACCCCTTGTAATGGTTTGGCCCAAGACTGATTTCCAACAGAATCATTTGTGTGATTTCTTAAGGCCTATGGAGAGGCCAAGTCACCCATCTACTATGTAGGAGACAGCAAATAGAGCTTGTTTTGTCCATCCACTTTGTTTTGGTTGTTCATGCTGAATACTTTCAGAAAGGCAGTAATAGAAGTAGAAATAAAGTTCCTATTCCCTTTTATTATTATATTTATATTAATATGACGTGAGGTTCTGTTAGCTTTCAACAAAAACAGCTGAAAAAAGTTACTTTTTACTTTGAGTACATTTCAGAGCCTGTACTTTTTTACTTTTACTTGAGTAAAAAGTTGAATCAGTACTTCTACTTTTATCAAAGTATTTTTTTACACAAGTATCTGTACTTTTACTTAAGTACAGAATGTGTGTACTTTTGCCACCTCTGCCCGGAGTAGATGGTGTTTCATTCCAAGTCTCTTTGTGATCGCTCAGCAGTGCTCATACATTTACATTTACATTTGAAGTTGTCGAGCGGAGCGCTCTAGCTGGGGCGTAGCTTCTGACTAATGTAACCATGTCATAGCACAGGTGGACTCCTACCTGGGCATCCACATGGATAATAAACTGTGGTGGAAGGTCCATGTGAAGGATGTCTGCTCCAGGATGCAGCAGAGGCTGCACTCCCTAAGAATACCCAGAACCTTTGGTGTGAATCAGGAGGTGCAGATTCTGTTCTATCATGCAGTAGTGAAGAGCCTCCTGCACTATGATATCTCGGTACGGTAAGTTAAGTTATTTTAAGCTATTTAAAGGTCCTGTATGTAAGAACCATGAATCCGTTCAGGGACTACATGTAGGATTTTACAGCACAAATCGCTTTAAATTGCCAGTTTATGAGCAGGTTGTGGTTGAAGTAAAAAAATGAGAGCTTCCCTGACTCTCTCTGTTGCATTGGAGAGCTTTTGAGCTGATTTCTCTTATATTTGAATCGGGTCGGATTTCCCGGGAAAAGGAAGGAGGTGATGTGTAAAAGAGTTATTTCATAGCTTTTATAAATGTGTTTTAATTATGATTAGAACTAACATTAGTTTCTGATTGTTATTGTCTCAACCCACGGAGCTCTGAACTTATCAAGAATGTTGTGCGCATTCAGAACAACGGTGAGCTGTTTGGCAACAACTTTTTCCAAAAATTTGGAAATAAAAGGCAAATTGGATATAGGCCGATAGTGTTTGGGCAGGGATGGATCAAGGTTAGTTTCTTTTTAGGAGAGGCTGAACAACTGAATGTTTAAAATATGATGGGACACCACCACATTGCAGGGAGCTATTAATAATAGACACCAGGCACGGACCAATAGACAAAATTGACAGCCGAGTTGGCCAGATGGGAAGGGGAGTTGAAGAGGGGCTGATGCTTACCCTAACATCTTTAACCTCATCCACAAAGAAGGAGAGAAAGTTACTGCAATCTTCATTTGAAAATACAGGAACATCAGGGGGCGCAGGAGTGACAATGTTGTTTATAGTGTCAAATAGGACTTTAGGATTTTGTTTACTGGAGGTTAGCAAAGTAAGAAGCCCTCGCATCCTTAACCATATTGTTAAAATCAGTTAAGAGGTCTTTGCAATGGATACAGCGAACTTGGAGCATGGTGGATTTCCACAGTCGCTCCACCCTCCCACATTTACGCCTGAAACAATGAATAGAGTCGTTTAACCAGGGGGATGAATTGACGGAGGGAACAAGTAGAGTTTTACGAGGAGCCACTTCATCCAAAATGGAAGAGCAATGCACATTAAAGGAGTGGACAATCAACGTCAGCGTGAGAAGTTTGCACTGCAATTGGGTCAAAAGCTGCAGAAAATGTCTCTGCTGAGAGGCGATTTAAAATGTGAGAGCAATTTACTCGTTTACAGGGCAGACAATCTAAGTTAAAAGACAGGTTGAAGAAAACACTCATGGTCAGTTCCATGCAACTCCTCAGAGCAAATACAATCAATATGTAAACCAAGCGTAAAAACAAGGTCCAAGGTATGACCCCAATTGTTTGTGGGACCAGACACATAAAATGTAAAGACTCTTTTTGACATTAAGAAAATCAGAAGCAGAACTGCTGGTATGGTCATCAACCTGAATATTAAAACCACCAGCTATAATAACTCTGTCCAGCCTAATGAAAGAGGATAAAAAATCACTGAATTCAGACATAAAATAACTGTTTGAGCCAGACGGGCGGTAAATTAAAATACAATAAAACGGATTTGAATGACCAACTTTGGTCATCTGCAGTTCAAACGAGGAGAACGTCCCAGTGCACACCATCCGATTTGCAAAGCAGCTCCGAAACACCACACCGAGTCCTCCACCTTGGCCCGATGTCCTGGGAGTGCTGATAAAAGTGCAATCCAGCGGGCATTGTTCGATTAGGGGGCCGCAAGTCAGAAGCAAGAAATCCAAGTATTTCATTTACATTTACATTTAGGGCATTTGGCAGACGCTTTTATCCAAAGCGACTTACAAAGAGTACATTTGTTGAAGGAGAGGCAGCAATATATCACTGTGGTACCTGAAGATAAGAATAGAGCTGTTTTCGAGCATTCATATTTACGAGACGAATAGAACGAGTTTCATAATTGCCAAGTTGCCTGCATAAGTAGCTGGGCAGGCGTGCGATTCTAAGCATGATACAACATCTGAGAACGAACAACAATGCTAAGTGCCATTAATAAGTGTTAAGACATATAAACACGCAGGTTAGTGCTAGGGGGGGGTTATGTAGAGTCCAGGTGAACTCTGAACAGGTGGGTCTTGAGTCTCTTGCGGAAGCTGGCGAGCGACTCGGCTGTCCTGACATGAGCCGGGAGCTCATTCCACCACTGAGGAGCCAGAACCGTGAAGAGTTGGGACTTGGAAGAGCGATGTTTGGCTGTTTTTAGTGAAGGCGGTACCAGTCTTTTGGCAGAAGTTGCCGAGCGGAGTGCTCGGGCTGGGGCGTAGGGTCGGACAAATTTTTGGAGGTAGGTAGGGGCGGTTCCGTTGACAGCCATGAAAGTCAGTACCAGTGTCTTGAATCGAATGCGAGCGATTACCGGGAGCCAGTGGAGGTTGCGGAAGAGGGGGGTTACATGGGAGAATTTAGGTAGGTTGAACACGAGGCGTGCTGCTGCGTTCTGGATGCGTTGTAAGGGCTTGATTGTTGAGGCGGGGAGTCCAGCCAGGAGAGAGTTGCAGTAGTCGAGACGAGTGATAACGAGCGCTTGGACCAGGATCTGCGCTGCTTCACGTGTGAGGAAGGGCCGGATCTTGCGGATGTTGTAGAGAGCAATTCTACAAGATCGGGCCACAGAGGTAATGTTGGCGTTGCAGGACAGCTGGTCATCCAATACCACGCCAAGGTTCCTTGCCGTGGGTGCAGGGGAGACTTCGATGTCCTCGATGGTGACAAGTAGGTC
This sequence comes from Coryphaenoides rupestris, assembly GCA_002895965.2. Classification (NCBI taxonomy): domain Eukaryota; kingdom Metazoa; phylum Chordata; class Actinopteri; order Gadiformes; family Macrouridae; genus Coryphaenoides; species Coryphaenoides rupestris. The sequence goes on along the minus strand of PIJE02000786.1, from coordinate 75,072 downwards.
CATCTGAGGGCAGTCTTTACCCGGTATGAAGAGAAGCTCAGTCTTGTCGAGGTTGAGCTTCAGGTGGTTGGCGGTCGTCCATCTGCTGATGTCGGCCAGGCATTTTGAGATGCGTGTTGCGATGTGGGTGTCTGAGGGGGGGAAGGAGAGAAACAGTTGGGTGTCATCAGCATAGCAGTGGTAGGAGAAGCCGTGGGACGTGATTACAGAGCCGAGAGATCTAATGTATAAAGAAAACAGAAGGGGTCCCAGTACTGAGCCTTGGGGTACTCCGGTGTCAAGGGTGCAGGGTCTGGACAGGGAGCCATTCCATGTGACCTGATAAGTGCGATCTGTCAGGTAGGAGGTGAACCAGGATAACGCAGTTCCAGTGATGCCAAGCTCTGCCAGGGTGGAGAGGAGAATCTGGTGGTTCACTGTGTCGAAAGCGGCGGACAGGTCCAAGGAGGATGAGCACGGATGAGAGGGAAGAGCTTCTGGCGTCGCGAAGGGACTCTGATACTGCAAGCAGGGCCGTCTCTGTGGAGTGCGCCGCTTTGAAGCCTGACTGATGAGGGTCGAGCAGGTTGTTCTCGGAGAGATAGGATGATAGTTGGGTGGAGACAGCACGTTCTATGGTTTTGGAGAGGAATGATAGGAGAGACACAGGTCTGTAGTGTCGGACGTCGGTGGTGTCCAGGGTGGGTTTCTTAAGGAGTGGCTTGATTCTGGCGGCCTTGAAGGCAGTCGGAAACAGGCCCGAAGTGATGGAGGTGTTAGTTAGGGTGGTGAGGAAGGGAAGGATGTCGCCCGAGATGTCTTGGAGAAGAGAGGACGGGATTGGGTCAAGGGGGCAGGTGGTGGCATGGTTGGATGTCACAAGCCTGTTGACTTCTTCAGAGGAGAGGGGGTTAAAGCAGGTAAGGCTGGTAGGGGTGGGTGAAGGGGGAGTGGGGGAAGAAGCAGGGGTGAAAGAGGAGGTAATGTCCTTCACCTTCTTTGTAAAGTAGGTGGCAAAGTCATCTGCTGAGAGGGAGGAGGGAGGAGGAGGGGAGGGAGGGTTGAGGAGGGAGGAGAACATGGAAAAAGTTTCCTGGGGTTGGAGGCGGAAGAGTTGATCTTTGTAAGATAGAAGGCAGATTTGGCTGCTGACACAGTAGAGGTGAAACGTGAGAGGAGGTGGAGGTAGTGAGAGAGATCATCAGCAGAGTCAGATTTTCTCCATTTTCTCTCAGCTGCCCGCAACTCTGTTCTATGAGCCCGCAGAGTTTCGGACAGCCAGGGAGGTGGAGGAGAGGCTTGTGCTGGTCTGGAGATAAGTGGACAGAGTGAGTCGAAGGATGAGGAGAGAGAAAAGGTCAGAGTGAATAAATCATTCAGTATGAAGAATTTATTCGCCATGTAGTGGGCATTTATCAGTGCCATCCTGTGGGGCACACACCTACCACCAGCAACAGCAGAGGCCTGAGCCAAGGGGTGCAAGCACCAAGAGTCGCTCCACCGCGATCCAAGGAACGTCTCACCGGGAGGAAAATAATCAGCCGGGAGGGAATGTCCGAAAACACAGATCAGAGGCAGGAGAGTGATGCCGAGATCCACAGACAGCCAGGGTGAGGGGGATCTATCCATCGATGGCGCAGAACAAGTTGAGGGCTGGTCCATATACAGCGGTCGGCCTGGATTAACAGCAACTCCTTGCTTCCAGAGCCTCTGCAGCTTCAGCTGTACTCCCGCCCTTTTCCCACGGCATCTGCGGGTGAGGAAGTTACGGTGAGGCTGGCCTCCATACGGCTGACAAGGTGGTGGCATGAAGGACCGAGAGAACAGGGGTTGGAAGACACCATTCCATGGAATCGTGCCAAAAGAAATCCTCCATAGATGATCGAATACCAAGAAGGGTGTGGTGGTCATACACCCAAGCAGTGGATACATCAGGAACAAACAGGTGCGCTAGCAACACAATGACTGAGGACCACACTGACAGGCGGGCAGTGGCAAAGCCAAACACAGGTGCCATCATGCCGTATTATTAGGTGCCATATTATTGACCAACAATGTTATTAACAAACAATGTTACAATAATGCCCTTTACAAATGTCACAGATAATGTGGCCATGTGGACCCAACTCGAGGGCCAAGCCCAAGGGGACAAACTTAAACGATCACCATCACAACCATTAAGTGGCACCCCTCTTTTCCAGAGTTGGACGAGCTCCCCCAAAACCCAGCAGGGCCGCTGGTAGATTCTCTAAAGAGAAACAACACGCGCTGGCGGGTGGGAGGGGTCATAAGATTGATGTGCGTGTGAAATGGAGCCAGCATCATTTCGCGCCGCCGCGGGTTCATTGTGCCGCTCGTCTCTGCGTTAAGATTCATCGAAAGCCCAGCGGAATTGCTCCTTTTTTACACATGCGTAAATTTAACTCCCGCAAAACAACTTCACGGGGGGGTCTTTGTATGGGGAGGCCACAACACATTGCCCTTTTCTTCATGCTTCTTCTCGAGGGCAATAACATGAGTTATGAATTAAGGATGTTATAAGCAGCATTCCGGAACCACGAGCAACTAGCTGCCCCGGAATAATTCGAGGCCACGGTCAGGAGGGGCAAACCAGGCAAATCTTTGGGGGCTCCCCAAAAAATGTTCCCCAAATATTCTGTGCCAATATTATTTGGCATTCCAGGGTCCGAATGGCGGATCCTATTGGCCCATGTTGCAATGACAACTATAAACCCCCTTAAGGGTCCCCATACAGACACAGTGCACCCGCCGCTACCCCACACCGCACCCCAACCCCAACCCCTACTCAGGCCCCTTCTAGCAAACTGACATATTTACATATTGCTCCTTCTTTGTTCGTTCACATATTTAGACGTGTGTGTGCATGGTGGTTTTTTATATTTGTTTTCTTTAGCCTAAATCAATGATCATGGCATGTGGTGAAGTAAAATTGACCAAACAAATTTTAAGAGAGGGTGGGCCCGCCTGGCTATATTATTCAAAGATCACGTGAAGTCAAATCCCACCGTGGGCACGTGTGTATGGTGCTTCATACTGTATTTACAAACAGGCAGGCGGCCCGTGGCAAAGCCTCAGTGAAATTGTCCCGACCGACAACCGTTTCAATCGGAGGTCCGCGGCCAACTCTCAGCCGACGCACAAATTGTAGGGGGGTGGGGGGCGGGGGGGGCACCACAATAGATGCGTCTGTGTGCCGGTTTGTAAAATACCTCTGTTGCCAGTGAAATAACTTCCAGGCTTGTATCTTAACCATCGGCAAATCTACATGAGAAAGATGACAAAGGGATAAACACACACAGTGGAGAAGTCTTCTTGCAACAAGGCGTCCATTTATTATGCCGTGTACAGTCGAGGGAGTGGGGGAGAGCGAGGGAGAGAGAGAGAGAGAGAGAGAGAGGGGGGGGGGGCAAGAGGGAGAGAGGTAGGCGGGGGAGCAGAGGGAGAGGGGGGTGGGGGGTAGAGACGGGGGGCAAGGGGAGAGAGGGGGGGGAGAGAGAGGGGGGCAAGGGGGAGAGAGGGAGGGGGAGAGAGAGAGAGGGGGGGGGCGAGAGGGAGAGAGGGGGGGGAGAGAGAGAGAGAGAGGGGGGCGAGAGGAGAGAGAGAGGGGGGGGGCGAGGGGGAGAAGAGAGAGAGAGAGAGGGGAGCGAGGGGGAGAGAGAGAGAGAGAGAGGGGGGCGAGGGGTGGCACAGAACGAGGGTGGGAGGGGGGCTTCTGGGAGGAGAGCTGAATTAATTAATTAAAAATGTCGTTAAACAGTGACCGTTTTTTTATGAAGAGAGAGGAGCCTTGAAGGAGAGGAGAGAGAGAGAGAGAGAGATGAGAGAGAGAAGAGAGAGAATCCCCCCATGGCGACTCTCACAACTCGAGATGGTGACAGTGACTGCAGGCAGATGACATCATGAAGAGTATAAAGTGACATCTACCACACTGCGTGTAGCAAGGCAAGGCTCTGGGTGACGTGAAGTACATTTTATAATATAGATTACTGTATATATATATATATATATTTATATTTATTTCTTCTCATGTCTATACTTTCATAGTCGTGGGCCCTCTATAAAGTGGCGTGTAATGCTATAACTTGTCCTGTGTATATTTCCGGTGACAATGTAAACGAAACGTGCAAGAGTCAGAAGGGCAACATAATCCAAACTTTAACTCTCGATCAACCATTGTTGGGATCGCTCCGCCCGCCTGTTGTCCATGTTGACCTGGACGCTGACACCGGACGACTGCAGCGTTTGGGAGCCTCGGAGCACCGGAGCACCGGAGCCTCGGAGCACCGGAGCCTCGGAGCCCGGCGCCGCCCGCTCCGGTAAGTTACGCGCACACACACACACACACACACACACCCGGGGTGACAGGTTGTTGTTGTTGTTGTTGTTGTGGTAACCGGGGTCGGTGGTTTGCAGGTGCACACGTGTACACGGCCGGTCGGGTTCCGCAGCCACATGCAGCAGGGTTGGTATTGATAGCCGGTACAGTTTAGATACTCACTGACTGTGTCTGTGCGTGTGTGTTTCTGCAGACGACGACGCAGCAACGCAGACACAACGTGCTGCTGATCTGCGTGACACGTGTGTTATTCCAAAACTATCTCAATAAATCAATAACAACAGAAATGAATGAAAGAGCACATGGTTATAGGACTCCCCTGTACATCATCAGTAGTAGACAGCCTGTAAGTGCAAATAAAAACTGTAAAAGCCCAAAACACACCAAAAAAAACAGTTAAAAAAATGTATGCATGTTCCTCTACAATGGCAAAGAAATGTGTATCAGTAAAAACACATGTCATGTTAATCCCAGAGGAGTCTCTTGTATCAGTGACAAAAAAAGTTATAGGTGATGTAAAGTCTGAGCCTATTTCCATTTCCTCTCCATTCAAGTATTGTTAGGCTAGACCTATTTATTATTCATACATTAATATACAGTATATTGAACAATTTAACATTTCATCATGTATATTATGTTTATTATTATCATGATTATTATTATTACAGAAGTACTGTAGTATGATTTACTCAAAATAAGTCTTTAACAGTGCTAGTAGTAGTATTACAAGGCCCAGAAGTAGTAATAGTAGTAAACAGTAAACACAGGCCAGCAGCAGTGATTTACATGGCAGAGCATAGCTCACCATGAGCCACCACTAGCCACGGTGGCAAGAAGGCGCTCTTCAATTACCGCCGAATGGAGACCGGCCGCTAAGAGCCGGTCTCCATTGTCCACACGGCATCCATTAATAACAAGGGGAGGAAGTTGAAACTGTAGAGATGGGTCCAGAATGGCCCCTGCCTTCCGAAACCAACGGCGACCATGCTAAACTCCAGACAGATAAAGGGGAGCCGCCATCTCATCGCCATGGAGACTTCCTCTGGTACGGAAGCGTGTGAGAGGAATACAAATATATGAGCCTTAGCAAATCAAATGAAGCACAATAAGTACGATTTGTAGTCAAGTAAGTAACTAAAACAGATGTTCAGAGGTCAAGTCATTCAAATGCGAAACTACCACACAAACAAAAACTATGAATTATCTGTTAACTACTACTATCGCCAATGTTCCTATACTTTAGAACAGTGAAACTACGTCAGAATTTACCTATCATCACTGATCACTGAATCTAGTACATATCTTAAATTAATCTATAGTACATATCTGAATCTAGCCAAGTGCACATCTGCATCTGTATTACATATAGCTAGTACAGTAAATATATGAATCTATAATCTATAACAAATTCTATTCATCTAATAATCTACATCGATATCTAAATATCAGAATCTATATTACATATGTATCGAGTACAGCACATTTCTGAATCTATATTACATATATCGAGTACAGTACATTTATCCATCCATCCATCCATCTTCCTCTTCTCTCTCTCTCTCTCTCTCTCTCTCTCGCTCTCTCTCTCTCCCTCCCTCTCTTTCTCTCACCCTGTTCCTTCCTCCCTCCCTTCATCCCTCCCTTCCTCTCTCTCTCCTTTCTGTTTCTTGTGGTTTTTTTTGCGTCCACACATTTCCTCTCAAAGCAATTTTGTTGTTGTTTTTTTGGGGTGGCTTGCACACATACACATACATACACACACACACACACACACACACACACACACACACACACACACACACACACACACACACACACACACACACACACACACACACACACACACACACACACACACACACACACACACACACACACACCAACACACGACACCACACGGCACACACATATTGATCACACACACACGCACACACAGACAAAGACACGTGCGTGCATACACACGTGCACTTAACACACTTCTTATCCCAATTCTCTTTCTTTCATTCTGTCTTTCTTCCCTGGTTCCTTTCGCTCTCCGGCTCATTCCGTCGCTCTTTCAGCACCACGCTGTCAGCCCACCCTTCTGCCTCTCTCTCCCGCTCTCTCTCTCTCTCTCTCCCTCACTCGTTCAGTCGTCTTTTTCAATGGTGGCTTTTGTCCCTTTCATCTCCTGGAAACAAAGGATATTTGTGCACACGGGACAGTGGGAAGGAGAGAGAGAGAGAGAGAGAGAGAGAGAGAGAGAGAGAGAGAGAGAGAGAGAGAGAGAGAGATGTCCGGTGGAAGAGAAGTGAGATACTAACCTTGACTCACACGAGTCACACAAGTGTCCTCATCCCTCAATGAGTGTGTATCGCTGCAGAGACGCAACAACCAATCTGCTTTGGTTTGGGTTAGGGTTAAAAAAATTCCATACCGTATTCATGGGGGTGGTGGTGGTATGAATGTGTGTGTGTCTGCATGTGTGTGTGTTTGGGTGCGTGTGTGTGTGTGCATGTGTGGGTGCGTGTGTGTGTATGTAGGTGCGTGTGTGTATGTGTGTGTACACTGTAGGTGTAGGCGGCGGCTCCTGCAGGGGGGTTCGCCGGAGGATGTACACGGGGGCCAATCACGCGTGCCTGCTCTTGGCCCCGCCCACGTCTTCAGCATTCAGAGTCCACGGACCTCAACACAGATGCCTATTCATGTGCACACCAGTGGGAGATCCAGTAAGAAGGTGGTGTTGGTGGTGGTTGGTGGGGGGGGAGGGGGGACAGTAAGTGAGGACACAGACACAGAGAGAGAGATAGAGAGAGAGTCAGAGAGAGAGAGACAGAGACGGAAAGAGAGACAGAAAGAGTCAGAGGCAGAGAGAGAGTCAGAGAGAGACAGGGACAGAGAGAGAGAGTGAGAGAGGCGGAAATGGAGTCACAGAGAGAGCGAGAGAGAGTGACAGAGTGAGAGACAGGGTGAGAGAGAGTGAGAGAGAGACATAAAAGCAAATGAGATCGCCTCCCCAGTCGCTCTCTGGTGCTTTTGCTTTAAGTCTATGGAGCTTCACATCTCACGAGAACACAAACAAACAAACAAACAAGACTCGCAACTGGCCAACAATGACAAATAGTATCCATGGCGATTCTGTGATGCGGGGGGCGGAGCTCTTCATCCAACACATTCACCATTGAGTCGTTTCTTTGCAGTCGCTTTCATCCGAAGCGACTCCCTGTGGATATCGACACATGTTACTAAGGCTTCTAGTGCAAGGGCCTTCTAACACACACACGCACACGCGCACACACACACACACACACACACACACACACACACACACACACACACCAGCAGCCACATGCTTTGGAGTTTGCTACAATACAATGAATTTTAATGCCATGATCAGTTCCATGAGTATATTGGGGGTATTTCTATGTGGTTTCTATGGTGAATAGTCACATTATTCAAAAGTAATTTTCAATTTGAATGAGGGTCAGCATATTTAGTTTGGATGTTACCTTGAGTGGTCTATTCAAATAAAAAATGAGCGAATATGATTGTAATATGATTTTGATCTAACTTTTTTGCAATATTCTGTCTGGATGATTATGAATCGGAAAGACGTTTGCCTCCAGGAATGTGTAGCTAACTTTCCCCATTGAAAGGAATGATAAAGACTTCATCTCTTTTTTTTTAAGGCAATGCAGAAAGCGTAGCGTGTCTTTATTTTAATTCAGTGGCTGTCCTGTATGTCAGCCCTGTGAGTCCAGTAATGTGAAAAGGGCAGTTGTGCCTTCAAGCAGAAAGCGGACAAGAATGGATGGATGGATGGATGGATAAATGTACTGTACTCGATATATGTAATATAGATTCAGAAATGTGCTGTACTCGATACATATGTAATATAGATTCTGATATTTAGATATCGATGTAGATTATTAGATGAATAGAATTTGTTATACATTATAGATTCATATATTTACTGTACTAGCTATATGTAATACAGATGCAGATGTGCACTTGGCTAGATTCAGATATGTAGATTAATTTAAGATATGTACTAGATTCAGTGATCAGTGATGATAGGTAAATTCTGACGTAGTTTCACTGTTCTAAAGTATAGGAACATTGGCGATAGTAGTAGTTAACAGATAATTCATAGTTTTTGTTTGTGTGGTAGTTTCGCATTTGAATGACTTGACCTCTGAACATCTGTTTTAGTTACTTACTTGACTACAAATCGTACTTATTGTGCTTCATTTGATTTGCTAAGGCTCATATATTTGTATTCCTCTCACACGCTTCCGTACCAGAGGAAGTCTCCATGGCGATGAGATGGCGGTCTCCCCTTTATCTGTCTGGAGTTTAGCATGGTCGCCGTTGGTTTCGGAAGGCAGGGGCCATTCTGGACCCATCTCTACAGTTTCAACTTCCTCCCCTTGTTATTAATGGATGCCGTGTGGACAATGGAGACCGGCTCTTAGCGGCCGGTCTCCATTCGGCGGTAATTGAAGAGCGCCTTCTTGCCACCGTGGCTAGTGGTGGCTCATGGTGAGCTATGCTCTGCCATGTAAATCACTGCTGCTGGCCTGTGTTTACTGTTTACTACTATTACTACTTCTGGGCCTTGTAATACTACTACTAGCACTGTTAAAGACTTATTTTGAGTAAATCATACTACAGTACTTCTGTAATAATAATAATCATGATAATAATAAACATAATATACATGATGAAATGTTAAATTGTTCAATATACTGTATATTAATGTATGAATAATAAATAGGTCTAGCCTAACAATACTTGAATGGAGAGGAAATGGAAATAGGCTCAGACTTTACATCACCTATAACTTTTTTTGTCACTGATACAAGAGACTCCTCTGGGATTAACATGACATGTGTTTTACTGATACAATTTTTTTTTTGCCATTATAGAGGAACATGCATACATTTTTTGTATGTGTTTTTTTTGGTGTGTTTTGGGCTTTTACAGTTTTTATTTGCACTTACAGGCTGTCTACTACTGATGATGTACAGGGGAGTCCTATAACCATGTGCTCTTTCATTTCATTTCTGTTGTTATTGATTTATTGAGATAGTTTTGGAATAACACACGTGTCACGCAGATCAGCAGCACGTTGTGTCTGCGTTGCTGCGTCGTCGTCTGCAGAAACACACACGCACACACACAGTCAGTGAGTATCTAAACTGTACCGGCTATCAATATCAACCCTGCTGCATGTGGCTGCGGAACCCGACCGGCCGTGTACACGTGTGCACCTGCAAACCACCGACCCCGGTTACCACAACAACAACAACAACAACAACAACAACCTGTCACCCCGGCGTGTGTGTGTGTGTGCGCGTAACTTACCGGAGCGGGCGGCGCCGGGCTCCGAGGCTCCGGTGCTCCGAGGCTCCGGTGCTCCGGTGCTCCGAGGCTCCCAAACGCTGCAGTCGTCCGGTGTCAGCGTCCAGTCAACATGGACAACAGGCGGGCGGAGCGATCCCAACAATGGTTGATCGAGGAGTTAAAGTTTGGATTATATTGCCCTTCTGACTCTTGCACGTTTCGTTTACATTGTCACCGGAATATACACAGGACAGTTATAGCATGGCCACTTTATAGAGGGCCCACGACTATGAAAGTATAGACATGAGAAGAAATAAATATAAATATATATATATATATATACAGTATATCTATATTATAAAATGTACTTCACGTCACCCAGAGCCTTGCCTTGCTACACGCAGTGTGGTAGATGTCACTTTATACTCTTCATGATGTCATCTGCCTGCAGTCACTGTCACCATCTCGAGTTGTGAGAGTCGCCATGGGGGGATTCTCTCTCTCTCTCTCTCTCTCTCTCTCTCTCTCTCTCTCTCTCCTTCAAGGCTCCTCTCTCTTCATAAAAAAAACGGTCACTGTTTAACGACATTTTTAATTAATTAATTCAGCTCTCCTCCCAGAAGCCCCCCCTCCCCCTCTTCTTCCTCCTCTTCCTCCCCCCTCTCTCTCTCTCTCTCTCCCCTCGCTCCCCTCCTCTCTCTCTCTCTCTCCCTCTCCCTCTTCTCCTCTCGCCCTCTCTCTCTCCCTCTCTCTCTCCCCTCCCCCTCCTCTCTCCCCTCTCTCCCCCTCTCCCCCCCCTCTCTCTCTCTCCCTCCTCTCTCCCTTCTGTTCCCCTCCTCTCTCCCCCCCTCTCTCCCCCTCTCCCTCTCTCTCCCCCTCTCTCTCCTCTCTCTCTCTCTCTCCCTCTCTCTCTCTTGCCCCCCCTCTCTCTCTCTCTCTCTCTCTCTCCCTCGCTCTCCCCCACTCCCTCGACTGTACACGGCATAATAAATGGACGCCTTGTTGCAAGAAGACTTCTCCACTGTGTGTGTTATCCCTTTGTCATCTTTCTCATGTAGATTTGCCGATGGTTAAGATACAAGCCTGGAAGTTATTTCACTGCAACAGAGGTATTTACAAACCGGCACACAGACGCATCTATTGTGGTGCCCCCCCCCGCCCCCCACCCCCCTACAATTTGTGCGTCGGCTGAGAGTTGGCCGCGGACCTCCGATTGAACGGTGTCGGTCGGGACATTTTCACTGAGGCTTTGCCACGGGCCGCCTGCCTGTTTGTAAATACAGTATGAAGCACCATACAACGTGCCCACGGTGGGATTTGACTTCACGTGATCTTTGAATAATATAGCCAGGCGGCCCACCCTCTCTTAAAATGTGTTTGGTCAATTTAACTTCACCACATGCCTTAATCATTGATTTAGGCTAAAGAAAACAAATATAAAAACACCATGCACACACGTCTAAATATTTGACGAACAAAGAAGGAGCAATATGTAAATATATCAGTTTGCTAGAAGGGGCCTGAGTAGGGGTTGGGGTTGGGGTGCGGTGTGGGGTAGCGGCGGTGCACTGTGTCTGTATGGGACCCTTAAGGGGGTTTATAGTTGTCATTGCAACATGGGCCAATAGGATCCGCCATTCGGACCCTGGAATGCCAAATAATATTGGCACAGAATATTTGGGGAACATTTTTGGGGAGCCCCCAAAGATTTGCCTGGTTTGCCCCTCCTGACCGTGACCTCGAATTATTCCGGGGCAGCTAGTTGCTCGTGGTTCCGGAATGCTGCTTATAACATCCTTAATTCATAACTCATGTTATTGCCTCGAGAAGAAGCATGAAGAAAAGGGCAACGTGTTGTGGCCTCCCCATACAAAGACCCCCCCCGTGAAGTGTGTTTTGGCGGGAGTTAAATTTACCGCATGTGTAAAAAAGGAGCAATTCCGCTGGGCTTTCGATGAATCTTAACGCAGAGACGAGCGGCACAATGAACCTGCAGCGGCGCGAAATGATGCTGGCTCCATTTCACACGCGCATCAATCTTATGACCCCTCCCACCCGCCAGCGCGTGTTGTTTCTCTTTAGAGGAATCTACCAGCGGCCCTGCTGGGTTTTGGGGGGAGCTCGTCCAACTCTGGAAAAGAGGGGTGCCACTTAATGGTTGTGATGGTGATCGTTTAAGTTTGTCCTCCTTGGCTTGGCCCTCGAGTTGGGTCCACATGGCCACATTTATCTGTGACATTTATAAAGGGCATTTATTGTAACATTGTTTGTTAATAACATTGTTGGTCAATAATATGGCACCTAATAATACGGCATGATGGCACCTGTGTTTGGCTTTGCCACTGCCGGCCTGTCAGTGTGGTCCTCAGTCATTGTGGTGCTAGCGCACCTGTTTGTTCCTGATGTATCCACTGCTTGGGTGTATGACCACCACACCCTTCTTGGTATTCGATCATCTATGGAGGATTTCTTTGGCACGATTCCATGGAATGGTGTCTTCCAACCCCTGTTCTCTCGGTCCTTCATGCCACCACCTTGTCAGCCGTATGGAGGCCAGCCTCACCGTAACTTCCTCACCCGCAGATGCCGTGGGAAAAGGGCGGGAGTACAGCTGAAGCTGCAGAGGCTCTGGAAGCAAGGAGTTGCTGTTAATCCAGGCCGATCGCTGTATATGGACCAGCCCTCAACTTGTTCTGCGCCATCGATGGATAGATCCCCCTCACCCTGGCTGTCTGTGGATCTTGGCGTCACTCTCCTGCCTCTGATCTGTGTTTTCGGACATTCCCTCCCGGCTGATTATTTTCCTCCCGGTGAGACGTTCCTTGGATCGCGGTGGAGCGACTCTTGGTGCTTGCACCCCTTGGCTCAGGCCTCTGCTGTTGCTGGTGGTAGGTGTGTGCCCCACAGGATGGCACTGATAAATGCCCACTACATGGCGAATAAATTCTTCATACTGAATGATTTATTCACTCTGACCTTTTCTCTCTCCTCATCCTTCGACTCACTCTGTCCACTTATCTCCAGACCAGCACGAGCCTCTCCTCCACCTCCCTGGCTGTCCGAAACTCTGCGGGCTCATAGAACAGAGTTGCGGGCAGCTGAGAGAAAATTGAGAAAATCTGACTCTGCTGATGATCTCTCTCACTACCTCCACCTCCTCTCATGTTTCACCTCTACTGTGTCAGCAGCCAAATCTGCCTTCTATCTTACAAAGATCAACTCTTCCGCCTCCAACCCCAGGAAACTTTTTTCCATGTTCTCCTCCCTCCTCAACCCTCCCTCCCCTCCTCCTCCCTCCTCCCTCTCAGCAGATGACTTTGCCACCTACTTTACAAAGAAGGTGAAGGACATTACCTCCTCTTTCACCCCTGCTTCTTCCCTCACTCCCCCTTCACCCACCCCTACCAGCCTTACCTGCTTTAACCCCCTCTCCTCTGAAGAAGTCAACAGGCTTGTGACATCCAACCATGCCACCACCTGCCCCCTTGACCCAATCCCATCCTCTCTTCTCCAAGACATCTCGGGCGACATCCTTCCCTTCCTCACCACCCTAACTAACACCTCCATCACTTCGGGCCTGTTTCCGACTGCCTTCAAGACCGCCAGAATCAAGCCACTCCTTAAGAAACCCACCCTGGACACCACCGACGTCCGACACTACAGACCTGTGTCTCTCCTATCATTCCTCTCCAAAACCATAGAACGTGCTGTCTCCACCCAACTATCATCCTATCTCTCCGAGAACAACCTGCTCGACCCTCATCAGTCAGGCTTCAAAGCGGCGCACTCCACGGAGACGGCCCTGCTTGCAGTATCAGAGTCCCTTCGCGACGCCAGAAGCTCTTCCCTCTCATCCGTGCTCATCCTCCTTGACCTGTCCGCCGCTTTCGACACAGTGAACCACCAGATTCTCCTCTCCACCCTGGCAGAGCTTGGCATCACTGGAACTGCGTTATCCTGGTTCACTTCCTACCTGACAGATCGCACTTATCAGGTCACATGGAATGGCTCCCTGTCCAGACCCTGCACCCTTGACACCGGAGTACCCCAAGGCTCAGTACTGGGACCCCTTCTGTTTTCTTTATACATTAGATCTCTCGGCTCTGTAATCACATCCCACGGCTTCTCCTACCACTGCTATGCTGATGACACCCAACTGTTTCTTTCCTTCCCCCCCTCAGACACCCACATCGCAACACGCATCTCAAAATGCCTGGCCGACATCAGCAGATGGACGACCGCCAACCACCTGAAGCTCAACCTCGACAAGACTGAGCTTCTCTTCATACCGGGTAAAGACTGCCCTCAGATGGACCTACTTGTCACCATCGAGGACATCGAAGTCTCCCCTGCACCCACGGCAAGGAACCTTGGCGTGGTACTGGATGACCAGCTGTCGACGATTTAAAAAATATATTTATGAATTTATTTATAATGAATATAATTGATTCAGGGACGGACCTTGGCGAGGAAGGTGCCGGTGATGAAGATCTCCATCAACATGGTGATGACCAGCTGGACGATGAGGAGGATGATGGCGGCGGGACACTCCTCTGTGATGCAGCGGAAGCCGTAGCCGATGGTGGTCTGGGTCTCCAGGGAGAACAGGAAGGCCCCCGTCAACGTCTTCACCTCCATCACACACGGCGTGTGATTGGATGGCTGGTCGAACTCTACCAAAGAGTCGAAAGGAATCGAAATAAATAGTATGATACCAACCACAACAACAACAACAAACAACAACAAACTAAATCATTCGTGCTTTTGAGTGAGACAGCACAGTGCCAATATAATTTGGAGAGTCAAATGCTTTACGAATTGATGTGAACATTTCCCAGTCTGGGGACAATAGACCGTTCTTCACAGCAGGATAAACCCAGGTCTAGCTCATAACATTAATGATGGGTCCATTGGGTTTAGGTCTGGCAGTGCACCAGTAGAGACACAACTAGTATACACAACTAGAAATATACATTGACCATACTGGTGCTGTGACAAACATAAATATAACACACCTAATTTTAGAATGACAGGAACAGGAAGTCACTTAACCCTGCTACTACAGACCATCTGTATAAAGGGTCTATTGACGTCTGAAAATGTCTGTTGATGTGCCAACAAGTGTTCAAACGTGAGGGTGACACACATGGAGGCTTGGGGATTTCATGTGAGATAATGGGGGAATTTAAGAGTTCAAGAGGCTTAAGGTTGGTCGTGGGGGTAATTCAATTACTGTTTGGATATAAGTCATTCTCACACTTGGTTCTACAATGCATCATTGTAATATTGCGTGAATCTCTCTTGTTGATGATAACGTATTTGACTGAAAGTCACAGTTTAGTTTTGGCCGAAAAATATCTTGTTTCCTGTGTAGTCTCTGTGTAGCAAGTGATTTTTTTATTATACTGTGTATAAGCCAGGTAATTTTTTAATTGTTATGTTACTAAATGTTATGTTATGTTAGAAATAAAATTGTCAGGTACATTGCAGAACAGTTCCTGCACAAGGTCATGTGTGAATGGGAACATGGGATCGAAATCCAACAAAATATTTTCCGGCAATTTGTCAACACAATTTCCGGAACATTACCGGTACGGCTGTGTTGTGAATGAAAGCCCTAAGATTGTCAGGAGAGGCAAGGGAAGGGACGTGGAGCGATGAACCAATCACATAACTCTGCTGACAACACATTTGAATCTGCAACTGTTTATCTTAAGGCGCCTATGCTTTTCAGGTGATTCGATAAAAATATCAAGATTCAGAAATAAGGAAGCTTCTCTCAGTCCGTCCTCTCAGTTCTTCTGTTGAGTTTCATGGCGGTGGCATCCATAAGTGTTGCATTACCACTAGGGGTGGCACGGTTCATGAAAAAAAACGAAAACCGTTCGGTTGGCTTGTCTCGGTTCGGAGGATGTGTGCGTTGTACGGTTCGACGGTTCATGGCATGCGCAGCCTCGTGACCGGATGTGACCTCAGACAGTGTGTTTCCCTTTCGCGCGAAAGAAGAGGTGTAGAGTGTGGAGTAGTATGTATACTATGTGTTAGGGGTTGCACGACTTCTGATTTTTTCAAGTCGACTTTTCTATCAATAAAGTCGACGTAACGTTGACGCGTCGTTGATGACGTCATCACACTCACAAAAAATGCTAAATATATCCCGACTATACTTCATATAAAGGGGGGGGGGGGCTCCGTTACTTTCGCGGTTCTGATGGGGGGGGGGGGGGATGGATATCGCTGGATATTGGTGGGGACATGTCCCCAGCGTCCCCACTACATTCTGTTATCATTCATCCGATGAATGATAACATCTAATTTTTTTAATGGCATGCGATCTACCCGGACTTCCTTTGCGATCGACCGGTCGATCGCGATCGACGTATTGGGCACCCCTTTCCCCCCCACCGGCCACCGCATTTGCTGGAGTGTTAAAGATTAAAAGAAAAAATAACAACAAGAACCGTACAGAACCGAAAACTGTGATACGAACCGAACCGTGGGTTTTGTGAACCGTGCCACCCCTAATTACCACCATCTGCTGGACTTGACCAACTGGCATTGCAATGCCGTGTGAGATCGGGCGCATGGCGGGAATGTTCCGGAACGTAGCTGCATGTGTGAATAGCGAAAATCACTAGCGGTGCAGGAATGGTTATCCCAGTAAATTACCGGGAACTACTGTATGTGTGAAAGTGAGGGGCCCCTGTCTCTTACCCAGCAGGTCCCCGTGCACCAGGGCCACCAGGTACCAGAGCAGCCCGAACAGGAACCAGGTCCCGGCAAAGGTGGCGGAGAACAGGAAGAGCTTGTAGCGCCACTGCATGTCCAGGAAGGTCGTCCAGATGTCGCGGAGGTACAGGGCCCCGCGGCCGCTCACGTGCTCAATCAGCACATTACTGCGGCCGTCCTTGGAGAGCACACGCCGCCTCCTGCGCAGGGCCCCGCCATTGTTGGCCCCGTGCACGTCGGCCACTCCACCGTTGGTCTCCACCTCTCCTCCTCCACCTCTGCCCCCGGTCCCCGAGGGGCCCAGCAGGGGCTTGGTGACGTCGGTCTGCGTCTGGGAGTGGCAGAGCTTCTGTGGGGAGGAGTCCTCCGAGGAGGGTGGCGTGGCCGAGGTCATGTCTGGTATAACTGTTGGAGGGAGGGGGAGGTGAGGAGGGGGAGGATAGTGGAATTTAAACGGAGGGAGGGAGGGAGGGAGGGAGGAAGGAAGCAAATTACAAGTGACGGAGGGGGAAGCGTGACGGGAAGGTGGACAGAATAAATTGAGTGTGTATTCATGCGAGAGGTGGTAATAATAAGGCCAGAGGAATGTGGGTAGACACATTGAATGAAACCACAGCCAGACGTGCCAGAGTGGAACACTGAGCAGCACAGGGAGGAGGAGACAGAAGGAAACAAGGTAAGGTAAGGAGGGATTATTATAAATGGGACCAACTTAGCGGCTGCAGAGGCACTGCTGTGGCTGCCCAAGGTTGTCCCATTGAAGCCCATTCACCATGAGCAGCTGTCGCCTTCCATCCATCCATCCATTATTCCTTGTCCGCTTATCCGGGGTCGGGTCGCGGTGGCCAGCGCGCTAAGCAGGGCCCCCCAGGCGTTCCTTCTCCCCAGCCCACACTCGTCTAGTCTCCTTCCTGGGGGGGGATTTTTCCTCCCGTAGGCGTTCCCAGGCCAGACGAGGATATATATTATGCCCTCACAGCCGCGTTCTGGGTCTTGCCCCGGGGTCTCCTTCCCAGTTGGACGTACCCGGAAAACCTCCAAAGGGAGGCGCCCGGGGGGCATCCTAATCAAGATGCCCGAACCACCTCAGCTGACTCCTTTCGACGTGGGAGGAGCAGCGGCTCTACTCCGAGCTCCCTCTGGATATCTGAGCTCCTCACCCTATCTCTAAGGCTGAGCCCAGCCACCCTGCGGAGGAAACTTCATTGCGGCCTGCTTGTATCCGCAATCTCATTCTTTCGGTCACTACACCAAAGCTCGTGACCAGTAGGTGAGGGTTGGAACGTAGATGGACCTGTAAATCGAAAGCTTCGCCTTCCGGCTCAGCTCTCTCTTCACCACAACGGACCGGTACAGCGCCCGCATCACTGCAGACGCTGCACCAATCCGTCTGTCCATCTCCCGCTCCATTTTGCTCTCACTCGTGAACAAGACCCCGAGATACTTGAACTCCTTCGCTGAAGGCAGCAACTCATTCCCAACCCGGAGGGAACACTCCACCGTTTTCCGGCAGAGAACCATGGCCTCAGACTGGAGGTGCTGACTCTCATTCCGACCGCTTCACACTCGGCTGCAAACCGCCCCAGTGCATGCTGGAGGTCACAGTCTGATGTAGCCAACAGAACCACATCATCTGCAAAGAGCAGAGATGCAATTCTGAGGTCCCCAAACCGGACACTCTCCTCACCTCGACTGCGCCTTGAGATTCTGTCCATGAAGATTACGAACAGAATCGGTGACAAGGGACAACCTTGGCGGAGTCCAACACCAACTGAGAACATACTTGACTTTGTGCCGAGAATACGGACACAGTTCGCACTTTGTTCGTACAGGGACCGAATGGCACGTACCAACGGCCCCGGTACCCCATACTCCCGTAGTACCCCCCACAGGATTCCCCGGGGGACACGGATATAAGCCTTCTCCATGTCCACAAAGCACATGTAGACTGGATGGGCAAACTCCCATGCCCCACCCAACAACCCTGTGAGGGTAAAGAGCTGGTCCACTGTTCCACGGCCAGGACGGAATTCGCATTGTTCCTCCTGAAGCTGAGGTTTGACAATCGGCTGGAGCCTCCTTTCCAGCACCTTGGAATAAACTTTCCCGGGGAGGCTGAGCAGTGTGATACCCCGATAGTTGGAGCACACCCTCCGGTCCCCTTTTTTGAAAATGGGGACCACCACCCCGGTCTGCCATTCCACAGGTACTGTCCCCGTCCTCCACGCGACATTGACTAGGCGTGTCAGCCATGACAGCCCGACAATGTCCAGAGCCTTCAGCATCTCAGGGCGAATCTCATCCACACCTGGCGCCTTGCCACTGAAGAGCTTTTTCACTACTTCAGTGACCTCTACCAAGGATATGGGTGAGGCTTCCCCCGAGTCTTCAAACTCTGCCTCTTCCACAGAGGACGTACTGGTCGGGTTCAGGAGTTCCTCAAAGTGTTCTTTCCACCGCCTGACAATATCCTCAGTCTGGGTCAGCAGTTCTCCTCCCCGACTGAGCACAGCCTGAGCCAAGCCCTGCGTTCCTTTTCTTAGTCGCCGAACAGTTTGCCAGAACTTCCTTGAAGCCAGCCGAAAGTCCTTCTCCATGGCCTCCCCAAACTCCTCCCACACCCGGGTTTTTGCTTCAGCGACTGCTGAAGCCGCGGCCCTTTTGGCCTCCCGGTACCCATCTGCTGTTTCAGGAGACCCCTGGGCCAATCAGGCCCGAAAGGCCTCCTTCTTCAGCCTGACGGCTTCCTTCACCGCTGGTGACCACCAACGGGTTCTTGGGTTGCCGCCACGACAGGCACCGACAGCCTTTTGACCACAGCTCCGAGCTGCAGCCTCTACAATGGAGGCTCTTAACATGGCCCACTCAGGTTCCATGTCCCCAACCGCCGGAATGCACGAGAAGTTCTTCCGGAGGTGGGAGTTAAAGACCTTATGGACAGGGGCTTCCACCAGACGTTCCCAGTTCACCCTCACTACACGTTTGGGTTTACCAGGTCTGTCTGGCAGCCTCCCGCACCATCTGATCCAACTCACCACCAGGTGGTGATCAGTTGACAGCTCTGCTCCTCTCTTCACCCGAGTGTCCAAAAACATGTGGCTGCAGATTTGCTGATACAATTACAAAGTTGTTCAGCGACCTTTGGCCTAAGGTGGTCCAGTACCAGGTACACTTGTGGACCACCCTATGTTCGAACATGGTGTTTGTTATGGCCAGTCCATGACTAGCACAGAAGTCCAATAACAAAACACCACTCTGGTTCAGATCGGGCAGGCCGTCCGTCCCGATCACTCCCCTCCAGGTTTCTCCATCATTGCCCACGTGTGTGTTGAAGTCCATCCATCCATCCATTCTCGTCTGCTTATCCGGGGCCGGGTCACGGTGGCAGCCGGCTAAGCAGCTGCGTTGAAGTCCCCCAGTAGAACTATGGAGTCCCCGGATGGAACCCTTTCCTGGTGGTCCGGCCACCAGACGCTCGCCGACGAGCTCCCCTCCCAGGTCTGGCTCCAGAAGGGGGCCCCGGTTTCCCTTGTCCTGGCAAGGTGACTGATTTTTCCGGGAGTCTCTTCATGGGGTCTTTGAATCGCTCTTAGTCTGGCCCCTCCCCTGGGACCACTTTGCCTTGGGGGACCCTACCCGGACAACACAGCTCCCAGGGTCACGGGGGCACCCAAACCCCCCCACCACGATAAGGTGGCGATTCTTTGGGGGGGTACATTTATTTCAGTGCATTTATTAATCTATATTAAGTATCTGAATCTATATAACATACATATATCTAGTACAGTACATATCTGAATCTATATTACATATATCTAGTACAGTACATATCTGAATCTATATGAAATATATCTAGTACACTACATATCTGAATCTATATTACATATATCTAGTACAGTACATATCTGAATCTATATGAAATATATGTAGTACACTACATATCTGAATCTATATTACATATATTTAGTACAGTATATAGCAGAATCTTTATTACATATATTTATTATCAGTACATAGCTGCATCTATATTAGCTAATATATATTATTCTCAACCCATCTCAATTACATATCTGAAACGATCTGAATCTACACTATATTACATATCTGAATTTCTATGACATATATGAATCTATCTGAATCTATATTACATATTTGAATACAAGTTGAATTCATCTGAATAAATATACATCAATGGATCTCTGTCATACATCAGGATCTATAGTACACGTGTGAGTCTACGTTATCTAGGGATAAATGCATCACTATCAACACCACAACACTAACACATTTGTACAACGATAAAAGACGAATGAATTTGGGTTTGAGAGAGCGAGGCGGGGGGCGGGGGGGGGGGCACACAGATGTCTTCTTAACATACCCTGTGTGGACGTATGAATGTTATTGTGTGTGTGTGTGTGTGTGTGTGTGTGTGTGTGTGTGTTTTGGTGGGATACAGAGTCAATTGTGGTGTGGACAGACCCTAGCCTCTTCTGTAGATGAATTTGTGACTAGAGAGAGGCGCTAGAGAGGTCACATTTCTATTATATACATAATTTATATTGTATGATATGAAGATGTTCCTGTCTTCAATATTCAGTACTATTGTGTGGAACAACACCGTAGGGTTTTTTTTCTTCTGATTCAACACCTCTCTCGCTCTTGTCAGTGTTACTTTTTCTTATTTATTCTGTCTTTAGTTATACACACATACAGGTACAGAAGAACACACCGTAAACTGATTCCAAGCAAGCTCCTCAAAACCAAGACGTAACTACGGCTAAAAACCATCAGCAGTTTTAGAAGCATCATTTAGCATTCAAAACAAAATGCAAACAGGTGCGGTATAGTGGTCAGGATTTTTGTCGAGATAAAGGTGATCATGTGCATTGCGTGGCAGCTTCTAGACCACTTGGATGCAATGTCTCACACAGACTCACACACACTTGGACTTGTGTGTGTATGTGTGTGTGTGTGTGTGTGTGTGTGTGTGTGTGTGTGTGTGTGTTGTGTGTGTGTGTGTGGTGTGTGTTGTGTGTGTGTGTGTGTGGAGGCCAGCTTAGAGGGGGGCCCCCTTTAAGATCCAGGGACAAGACAGGGAGGCCTCGGCACTGTTAGCTTGGCCTCCGTGGGGCAGAGAGAGAGAGAGAGAGAGAGAGAGAGAGAGAGAGAGAGAGAGAGAGAGAGAAGGTGCTGGCGACCGCTGTGCAGCACTGCTGGGGTACAAGGGAGAGAACCACCCTCTCCTCAGGAATACCAATGATCCGGCCCTTTGTCACCACCTGGCTGATTCTCCACTTCCACTCACCCAGCCAGCACACACACAGACAAACACACACACACACACACACTCCTCTCTCAGTTCTCCTCTCCTTTCAGGTACCTCATCTCCGTCGCTCCTCCTCGTGAATGGGCTTCAATGGGACAACCTTGGGCAGCCACAGCAGTGCCTCTGCAGCCGCTAAGTTGGTCCCATTTATAATAATCCCTCCTTACCTTACCTTGTTTCCTTCTGTCTCCTCCTCCCTGTGCTGCTCAGTGTTCCACTCTGGCACGTCTGGCTGTGGTTTCATTCAATGTGTCTACCCACATTCCTCTGGCCTTATTATTACCACCTCTCGCATGAATACACACTCAATTTATTCTGTCCACCTTCCCGTCACGCTTCCCCCTCCGTCACTTGTAATTTGCTTCCTTCCTCCCTCCCTCCCTCCCTCCCTCCGTTTAAATTCCACTATCCTCCCCCTCCTCACCTCCCCCTCCCTCCAACAGTTATACCAGACATGACCTCGGCCACGCCACCCTCCTCGGAGGACTCCGTCCCCACAGAAAGCTCTGGCCACTCCCAGACGCAGACCGACGTCACCAGGCCCCTGCTGGGCCCCTCGGGGACCGGGGGCAGAGGTGGAGGAGGAGAGGTGGAGACCAACGGTGGAGTGGCCGACGTGCACGGGGCCAACAATGGCGGGGCCCTGCGCAGGAGGCGGCGTGTGCTCTCCAAGGACGGCCGCAGTAATGTGCTGATTGAGCACGTGAGCGGCCGCGGGGCCCTGTACCTCCGCGACATCTGGACGACCTTCCTGGACATGCAGTGGCGCTACAAGCTCTTCCTGTTCTCCGCCACCTTTGCCGGGACCTGGTTCCTGTTCGGGCTGCTCTGGTACCTGGTGGCCCTGGTGCACGGGGACCTGCTGGGTAAGAGACAGGGGCCCCTCACTTTCACACATACAGTAGTTCCCGGTAATTTACTGGGATAACCATTCCTGCACCGCTAGTGATTTTCGCTATTCACACATGCAGCTACGTTCCGGAACATTCCCGCCATGCGCCCGATCTCACACGGCATTGCAATGCCAGTTGGTCAAGTCCAGCAGATGGTGGTAATTAGGGGTGGCACGGTTCACAAAACCCACGGTTCGGTTCGTATCACAGTTTTAGGGTCACGGTTTTCGGTTCTGTACGGTTCTTGTTATTTTTTCTTTTAATCTTTAACACTCCAGCAAATGCGGTGGCCGGTGGGGGGGAAAGGGGTGCCCAATACGTCGATCGCGATAGACCGGTCGATCGCAAAGGAAGTCCGGGTAGATCGCATGCCATTAAAAAAAAAAGTGATGTTATAATTCATCGGATGAATGATAACAGAATGTAGTGGGGACGCTGGGGACATGTCCCCACCAATATCCAGCGATATCCATCCCCCCCCCCCTCCCGGATCACGGAGCCCCCCCCCCATTCAGAACTGCGAATGAACGGAGCACCCCCCCCCCCCCCCCCCCCCCTTTAGTACTAAGTATACTCGCGGGATCGATATAATTGATCATTTTTAGTGTAGGTAGATCACTTTTGGCTTGGTCATTTTACAGCGATTTCGGAGCAGGCTGTTCTTGCGCAAGAGGATTACCCATGCTCCTTTGTTCTTTTGGACAGCCCGTTTCTGTTCGAGTTTTTTAGCACTGCGTCTGTATGTGATGACGTCATCAACGACGCGTCAACTTACGTTGACTTTTATTGATAGAGAAAGTCGACTTTGAAAAAAATTCAGAAGGTCGGATGCAACCCCTAACACATAGTGATACATAACTACTCGCACACTCTACACCTCTTTCTTTCGCACGCGAAAGGGAACATCACATGTCTGAGGGTCACATGCCGGTCACGCAGGTCATGCGCATGCCATGAAAAACCGCCGGAAACCGTTACAACGCACACATCCTCCGAACCAAGACAAGCCAACCGGACACGAGTTTTCGTTTTTTTTTCATTGAACCGTGCCACCCCTTAGATGGTAACTGCAACACTTTAATGGATGCCACCGCCAATGAAAACTCAACAGAAGAACTGAGAGGACGACTGAGAGAAGCTTCCTTATTTAATGAATCTTGATATTTTTATCGAATCACCTGAAAAGCATAGGCGCCTTAAGATAAAAAGTTGCAGATTCAAATGTGTTGTCAGCAGAGTTATGTGATTGGTTCATCGCTCCACGTCCCTTCGCTTGCCTCTCCTGACAATCTTAGGGCTTTCATTCACAACACAGCCGTACCGGTAATGTTCCGGAAATTGTGTTGACAAATTGCCGGAAAATATTTTGTTGGATTTCGATCCCATGTTCCCATTCACACATGACCTGTGTGAGGAACTGTTCTGCAATGTACCTGACAATTTTATTTCTAACATAACATAACATTTAGTAACATAACAATTAAAAATTACCTGGCTTATACACAGTATAATAAAAAAATCACTTGCTACACAGAGACTACACAGAAAACAAGATATTTTTCGGCCAAAACTAAACTGTGACTTTCAGTCAAATACGTTATCATCAACAAGAGAGATTCACGCAATATTACAATGATGCATTGTAGAACCAAGTGTGAGAATGACTTATATCCAAACAGTAATTGAATTACCCCCACGACCAACCTTAAGCCTCTTGAACTCTTAAATTCCCCCATTATCTCACATGAAATCCCCAAGCCTCCATGTGTGTCACCCTCACGTTTGAACACTTGTTGGCACATCAACAGACATTTTCAGACGTCAATAGACCCTTTATACAGATGGTCTGTAGTAGCAGGGTTAAGTGACTTCCTGTTCCTGTCATTCTAAAATTAGGTGTGTTATATTTATGTTTGTCACAGCACCAGTATGGTCAATGTATATTTCTAGTTGTGTATACTAGTTGTGTCTCCACTGGTGCACTGCCAGACCTAAACCCAATGGACCCATCATTAATGTTATGAGCTAGACCTGGGTTTTTCCTGCTGTGAAGAACGGTCTATTGTCCCCAGACTGGGAAATGTTCACATCAATTCGTAAAGCATTTGACTCTCCAAATTATATTGGCACTGTGCTGTCTCACTCAAAAGCACGAATGATTTAGTTTGTTGTTGTTTGTTGTTGTGGTTGTGGTTGGTATCATACTATTTATTTCGATTCCTTTCGACTCTTTGGTAGAGTTCGACCAGCCATCCAATCACACGCCGTGTGTGATGGAGGTGAAGACGTTGACGGGGGCCTTCCTGTTCTCGCTGGAGTCCCAGACGACCATTGGCTACGGCTTCCGCTGCATCACCGAGGAGTGTCCCGCCGCCATCATCCTCCTCATCGTCCAGCTGGTCATCACCATGTTGATGGAGATCTTCATCACCGGCACCTTCCTCGCCAAGGTCCGTCCCTGAATCAATTATATTCATTATAAATAAATAAATAAATATATTTTTTAAATCGTCGATCTGTGGGGTAATAATGAATATATGGAATGTATTTATAAAAAATATATATAAATAATTAATTATTAATTGTTGCCGCCTACTTTAAAAAGAAGGTGAAGGACATTACCTACTCTTTCACCCCTGCTGCTATCCTCCCTCCCCCTACACCCACCCCTGTCAGCCTTACCTGCTTCACCCCTCTCTCCTCTGAAGAAGTTAACAGGCTTGTGACATCCATCTTGACCCAATCCCATCCTCCCTTCTCCAAGACATTTCAGGCGACATCCTGCCTTTCCTCAGTAATACCTCCCTCAATTCAGGCCTGTTTCCAACCACCTTCAAGACTCCCAGAATCAAGCCACTCATCAAGAAAGCCACCCTTGACACCACCGACATCCAGAACTACAGACCTACAGACCTAACTATCCTCCTGTCTCTCTCATCTCTCTAACAACCTGCAAGATCGTCATCAGTCAGGCTTCAAGACCGCACACTCCACGAGATGGCCCTGCACGCCGTACCTGAGTTCCTCCGTGTCGCCAGAGGCTCGCCCCTCTCATCTGTGCTCATCCTTCTTGACTTGTCTGCTGTGTTCGACACAGTGAGCCACCAGATTCTCCTCTCCACTCTGGCAGAGCTTGGCATTGCGAGATCTGCGTTATCCTGATTCACTTCCTACCTGACAGATCACACCTATCCGGTCACATGGAATGGTGCCCTGTCCAGACCCTGCACCCTTGACACCAGAGTCCCCCAGGGCTCAGTACTAGGACCCCTTCTGTTCTCCTTATACACTAGATCTCTCGGCTCTGTTATTACATAACACGGATTCTCCTATCACTGCTACGCAGACGGCACCCAACTGTTCCTTTCACCCAAATCGCAACACGCATCTCTAAATGCACCACCTTCATTAAAAACAATCTGCCAAGTCCCAACTCTTCTCTGTTCTGGCACTGCAGTGGTGGAATGAGCGCCCAGCTCATGTGAGGATGGCAGAGTCGCTCACCAGCTTCTGCAAGAGACTCTAGACCCAACTGTTCAGAGTTCACCTGGACTCTGCATAACCCTCCCATTCCCCCACCTTCTCTCTATGAATCCTAGCACTAACTTGCATGTTGGTAGGTCTTGGCATTATTAATAGTACTTAGCAAGGTTTAGCAGATTGTATGTTCTTAGATTTTGGTAATGTGCTCAGAATGGCACGTCTGCTCTTATCCCATGCAGGAAACCTAGCAATTATGAAACTCGTTCTGTTAGCCTTGCAACTATGAATGCTCAGAAGCAGCTCTATTCTTATGTCTATGTAACCACAGCGATATATTGCTGTCTCTGTAAGTCTGTAAGTCGCTTTGGATAAAAGCATCTGCCAAATGCCCTAAATGTAAATGTAAATGAATGAAAAAGTAAGTATTATTTGTTGACTTGTGTCTGATTCAATAAACCCAAGTTGCAAAGTATAGGCATTTGATGCATCTCACAGAATCCCGGGAATTTAAATCAAGTGGAGCCACAACCGACACCCCGCCAATCACAGTGGACGTGGTTAGTCAGCCATTGCCCTTGTGTGTTGGGTTTTGCCGAGTATCTGAATTTTAAATGTGTGCACTTCCCTGCTCGACCTGTAGGTGGCGCGGCCAAAGAAGCGAGGCGAGACGGTGAAGTTCAGTCAGCACGCACTGGTGTCGAACTACCAAGGCAGGCCCTGCCTCATGATCAGGGTCGCCAACATGCGCAAGAGTCTGCTGCTCGGCTGCCAGGTAGGCAGTGCCACATCTCTGTGTGGCATGCACACCTGTGTGTGTGTGTGTACAATAAGTACATTTGTCGAAAGAGTGACACGAAACATTCTATTGCTGATGCTTTTCTTGCATGTTTGTGTGTGTGAGTGTATGTGTGTTTTTGTGTGTATGCTTGTAAGGGTTTATCGTATATGTTTGCATACAAGTGGGTGTATGTGTATATGTGTATGTGTGCATAAAGGTATATACATGCATGTTTATTTATACACAGGTATACTTTTCTTATCCTAGCTACCAACAAGGGGTTCACCTAGCAATCATGAGCACTTGAAAGTACTTGAAATGTTACCGTACCGTCAGTGATATATAGTTGTTTCACTCTCTCGCTTTGGACACAAGCTTCTGATAAATGCCCTAATATAAATGTACATGTCTGTGTAACATGTTGGAGGGCGAGAGACAATGAAGCATAGGTTTTCCAATCAGAAAAAAAAACGGTGCTACTTGATCAAGAACCAATCAAAAATCTAACCGTGCAGACCCTGTGTTTGACGCAGTCCTGGCGATTTTTCAGTTTTAGCATTTCTGCTGCCATGAGTGTCAATGCCAGGTGGGCTTAAACCAAACCAACCCCTCGCCATATACGCTATATATACGCTAAGGGTTGTTAGCCTCGCGAGTTAGTTCAGATTCTGTTTCTCAGGCTTCAAGCTATCCGCTTAACTTGTGGCCGAGCAACAGTGGTTCGGACCTCTCGTCCTCTGAAGAACGACTGAACTACTGGCAGCTAAGTATTTAAGTGTATAAGTGCCCGCCCTTCCCAGATGGTTCTTCTGTGTAACAACAATCCCTCTCAAATGCCTCTGTATGCTTCTACAGAAGTGTTCTGAGGTCAGAAGAAATCGGACGCACAAATTCGACTTTACCTTGTATAGTTCCAAAGAACTGGCCGACATTGTGGAGGTACTAGAGTATAGGAGGCTGTCCGTCAACCTAGGGAGGGTCCTGCCGAGATCTGGTGCCGGCCTTCAAGCCCACAACAGAAGCATCGGAAGCCGGTTTGCGACGCATTTCGGAAGAAGCATACTTAACACCCCCCCCCCCCCCCAGGTAACGGGGAAGCTGCTCCAGACGTCCCTGACCAAGGAGGGGGAGCCGGTGCGTCTGGACCAGCAGAACGTGCCCTTCCAGGTGGACACATCCAGCGACAGCCCCTTCCTCATCATCCCCCTCACTTTCTATCACATCCTGGACCATGGCAGCCCTCTGCGGGCCTGGGCCGCCAAAGGTAAACAACAACGACTACCGCGCAAAACATTCAATGTATGTCCATGTATGCATTGTATGTATGCATGTATGGACCTAAGTATGTGCTGTATGTATGTACATAATGTATGCACATTATATATGTACATAATGTCGGTCTGTCTGTATGTATACAATGTATATATGTTTGTATGCACCTATTGTATGTATACATACAGTGTGCGTGCATGTATGTATCTTGTGTGTGGATACCATAATGTGTGCATGTGTGTGAGTGAGTGTGTGTGTGTATGGTGCGTGGCGGCGCTTGCCAGAGACACATCATCGTAGCACAATGGCACACAGTCTGCTCACGCCGGCAGACAGATACTCGTGCAGATCCTGTTACAGCTGAGCAGGGCTGTGGCCACTTGATATCCACAAGGATCCTGTCTGTGGTCTCCTTGGTTCTTTTTTAACCTGGTTTTGATCTTGGTTTGGTTCTTGTTTTATTGCCTTGGCCCTCATCAGCGCAGCAACACCAAACAACTTGATGTTGATGTTTTTTTCTGCCAGTGGCCGCTAGTTCTTCTGAGTTGATTGGCCACTCATTCACTGGAAAACTCAAGAACTGTGGCCCATTTTGCCACTCTGAGTCTTCATCTAGGTCTTGAGGGCTGGCTACTCTGCTGGGAATCCACCACCAGTCCTGGGTCCTTGTGCTATTTTTAATCTCTCCGATCCTATTTGCAAAGAATGTTTGATAGCCATAGCTTTCTCACACCAAGGACTGTTTGACTATAAAATAAATGGTACCACCTGTCAATTTGGATTTGACTGTGCAGCTCAAAGTACTTTCTCAGGCATGCGGCACCAGCGTGACGATTGAGGCCTGGTCCGAGTTCCATCTTAGGTACATCACAGCTCCATAGGCGTACTCGCTTCCGTCAGAGAACGTGATTACCCAGGGTTCATCAATGCCATCGTAATCGTGCCCTTTTCTTCCCAGCCTCAATTCAGTATTGGTGGTACGTGGGTGTTTGTGTGTTTGGTGGCTACCTGGCCCAGTTAGACTCTGGGGGGGCTGCACGCCTGTGGTGCATTGGCTAATCGGTGCACCACAGGTTAAGTCAGACACCAGCACACACACTCAGGGACCGCTAGCATTGTACCATCTGCTCTGTCTACCATTTTATCAAATCTTTACTATAAACTGGACTTTCACCACAAACCTGCCTGTGTCCTTCGAGGAGCCCAGAACTAAGCCATTTAATGTGGCATTGTGGTAGGAGAACTTCTACACCCGTTAATTCGTAGGACTCTTTAATTTCCAAACAGTTTTCATTTGTTCTCATTCCAGGTTTCGAGAGAGCTATAGTTTGACCTGACAGTGTGTGAATGGCTTGATCTATGGACACACTTGGGCGTGGACCCAAACCTTCCTGCCTCATAGCCTACACTCTTCAGAACAGCTTTAATATTATTAAACATGACAGTATTTTTTGCATATTTAGTTTGCAGTAGTGATGTCAACACCTCGAACTACATGGACACATGAATCACTTTGCCTTGACAAGTGTTTTTTGTAATATATGATAAAATAAACCCTTTTTTTAATATAGGTGTGGCCTATATCATAATTTTTTGGGTAAAAATTGTGTTTATTTGTCCTCCGCTCCTTTACCTTAGCAGGTAATGCCACTATACTCACGCTGCCAAAGTTTTGTTTGTCAATTTCTGATGGAGGACTTGCAGTTCCGTACTTTAATACGCAAATCCCAGATGCATCATAAATTGTTCCATTCTTATTCAGCAGCACAGAGCACATGAAAATACTACATTGTAAAGCCAGCAGGGCTAGTGTAGGTCTGTGGGACATAGGGTGCCAGCCAGGGACCATTGGGTATCCATGGAGTCAGCTCGGGACCTAACTCGACTGGCTTCTACAGGAATTTAGGAGAATTCTGGCAGGTGAAAACACACATTTTCTCATATTCGCATCATTTGCACTCTGTCCCAAAATGTTTCTTTCAAAAGTTTTGCTTTGGTCTGTCTTTTATCTTTCTGCATTGCTATGTACTACTGTACCACTGATATCTCCCTAGCTCATCCATGGCAGGCTGCTGTACACAGAAAGCTTTCTATAGCCAACACAGGTTTCCCACCTGAATTAACTGTAGTTAAGCTGCAAGAGATCACATTACTCTACATCCGATAATCTGTGCCCAATGCAACCTGGCCCTTTAATTGGATTAATTTTGGGTTTCCACTTGCTGTAAGGAAATCTCAAAATCATGGCTTGGAATCCGACACTTAAACGTTCCTGCCACCAAAATGCACAAGTTGTGCAAAATCAACACAAGTTGTGTACTACTGTATTTGTAAAGTCTGAGGTGACGCACCATCAGAATACATTAGAAGCCCCCCCTTTCGTCTACCTGTCTAGGTCAGTAACTAGACACATATACTCTACCTATTCACCAATAAGGTTCTTCAATGTATGACTGCTGAAATCATGTTGATCAAATAATATGCACAGAGGTTATTTATATTCATTTTAAATGTTCTGTGCTGGTGAAAGTCCCAGTTCCAACATGGTAGATGGATTGCATTTATATAGTACTTTTATCCACATTGCCTCACATTAACCATTCATTACATACACATTTATGAACAACGGTGGTGTCAACCATGCAAGGCAACAGCCAGTGGGGAGGGGGAAGTTGGGGTTAGGTGTCTCGCAGTGGCGGCTGGTGATAAAACATTTTGGGGGGCACAACCACCCCCCCCAAAAAAACACCACTGTAATGTTGCATAAACCCGTATGGTAATTCTCTAATCCCCAAAAAATAACTGCTGAAGTCTGAATAATTAACACTGTTGATGAGAGATACTGTCAGATCAAAGCACTAAAGCATTAAAACCTTATTGATTATAAGAAGCATATTAATATGAGGTACAAAGGAATGATATGAAGGAAATTGATTGCTGCCAATAGTGGCAGCAATCAATTTAGGTATAGGTATAGTGGTATCAACACAATAGGTATAGTGTTGAGAGGTTGCCATCTCAACACTATACCAACACGAAAACAATACCGATTTGCTGCCAATAAAAGTGGCCGCATTTAGTACAAGATTACCAAAAGGTTACTCACACCCACACTCACTCATTAATCTAGTGGCCCACAAGTTCCATAACCAGGAAGTAGCTGAAGTGTATTGTATTCACACAAAAATGAATAAATGACAAATTGGAATGAAAGTGAACAATTTTTTTTAATGAATGCAGACGACCATGCTGGCGCATTGTCCAAGTACAAATACATTTCATAATTATTTCGCATTATGTTTAACGTGTTTAAGACTTCTTCTCTAGAATTGTGTGTATGTGTGTCACAGTGCAACCACTGAAGGTGAAAGGTTGGAGAGTGGAGGGAGGCAGTCGACAGGACTACATCCTGATGGTGCTAAATCAGTGGTCTCTAACATGAGCAAACCCCTTACAACACGTCATCTTGCCTCGCCACATGCACGTGTGTTCAAGTGTTGTGTGTCTGTGTTGTACATGAATGAAGGATTCGGTGATAAGTATGTCAATGGAAAATCATAGTGTTCTTTGAATGAACTGAAAGCAGGGAGAGGGGGAAAAATCTACCAAACAACAACAACGATTCTACTCAGCTGGTAAAGCCAGTTATGAAACAGAACAAAAAGCCTGTGTAGTTCAGGGACAGCCCTCCCTCTTAGCTGAGTACCATTTGGCACTTTTCTATTGCCCATACTATGCAACAAGCTGTCATTACAACAAACATACACTAGAGGGCGATGTATCAACCAACCACACAACCAGCAACAAGGGCTGTGTCCCAAGAAAGAGGCACTATCGTTTAGAGCAGTGGTTCCCAAACTTTTTTGGCTCGTGACCCCACTTTGACATCACAAAACTGTAGTGACCCCAGACATTCAAAACACTGAACATTTTTGGGTAAAATAATTTATTTTCGATCATGTAGGCCTAGTATTACAAACATAGTTTGTAATACTATGTTTCAAGTATTTACTTGTGTAAACTTCACAGTTTACACAAGTATAAGCAGTGAGTGAAATTCTTATGTGCAAAACGCCCGACAGCCGACCGCAGTTATAAAAGAATACAATAGAAATAGAAATAGAATAGAAAACTATATTAACAAGTTACAAAAAATCTAAACAAAAGAAAACTGTATAAGATAAAATAAAGTATACAAAAAATATTAAGGGGAGCAATACAATATAAATCAATGTAATAAAATATACATTGTTATAAATATATATTGTTATATATAATACTTCCTCAGACAGTCACACCAGAACACACTAGAACAACACTAGCACCAGCAATTAGCACCAGGACTAGCACTAGCAGTAACACTATCACTAGCAGTAACACTAGCAGTAACACTATCACTAGCAGTAACACTAGCAGTAACACTAGCACTAGCACTAGTAGTAACACTAGCACTAGCACTAGCCCTAGCAGTAACACTAGCACTAGCAGTAACACTAGCACTAGCACCAGCAGTAACACTAGCACTAGCAGTAACACTAGCACTAGCACTAGCCCTAGCAGTAACACTAGCACTAGCAGTAACACTAGCACTAGCAGTAACACTAGCACCAGCAGTAACACTAGCACTAGTAGTAACACTGCATAGCACCAGCACTAACCACAGCACCACATAACACTAGCCACTAGCACTAGCAGTAACACTAGCACTAGCAGTAACACTAGCACTAGCACTAGCAGTAACACTAGCACTAGCAGTAACACTAGCACTAGCACTAGCAGTAACACTAGCACTAGCAGTAACACTAGCACTAGCAGTAACACTAGCACTAGCACTAGCCCTAGCAGTAACACTAGCACTAGCACCAGCAGTAACACTAGCACTAGCAGTAACACTAGCACTAGCACTAGCAGTAACACTAGCACTAGCAGTAACACTAGCACTAGCACTAGCAGTAACACTAGCACTAGCAGTAACACTATAGCACTAGCAGTAACACTAGCACTAGCAGTAACACTAGCACTAGCAGTAACACTAGCACTAGCACTAGCAGTAACACTAGCACTAGCAGTAACACTAGCACTAGCACCAGCAGTAACACTAGCACTAGCAGTAACACTAGCAACTAGCAGTAACACTAGCACTAGCACCAGCAGTAACACTAGCACTAGCACTAGCAGTAACACTAGCACTAGCACCACAAACACTAGCAGTAACACTAGCACTAGCACCAGCAGTAACACTAGCACTAGCAGTAACACTAGCACTTGCACCAGCAGTAACACTAGCACTAGCACTAGAA
Source organism: Coryphaenoides rupestris (assembly GCA_002895965.2). Classification (NCBI taxonomy): domain Eukaryota; kingdom Metazoa; phylum Chordata; class Actinopteri; order Gadiformes; family Macrouridae; genus Coryphaenoides; species Coryphaenoides rupestris. The sequence continues at coordinate 41,630 of PIJE02000786.1, read as the reverse complement.
GTAACACTAGCACCAGCAGTAACACTAGCACTAGCAGTAACACTAGCACTAGCACTAGCAGCAACACTAGCACTAGCCCTAGCAGTAACACTAGCACTAGCAGTAGCACTAGCACCAGCAGTAACACTAGCACTAGCACCAGCAGTAACACTAGCACTAACACTAGCACTAGCCCTAGCAGTAACACTAGCACTAGCACTAGCAGTAGCACTAGCACCAGCAGTAACACTAGCACTAGCAGTAACACTAGCACTAGCACCAGCAGTAACACTAACACTAGCACTAGCAGTAACACTAGCACTAGCACTAGCAGTAACACTAGCACCAGCAGTAGCACTAGCACTAGCACTAGCAGTAACACTAGCACTAGCACTAGCAGTAACACTAGCACTAGCACCAGCAGTAACACTAGCACTAACACTAGCCCTAGCAGCAACACTAGCACTAGCACTAGCAGTAGCACTAGCACCAGCAGTGACACTAGCAGTAACACTAGCACTAGCAGTAACACTAGCACTAGCACTAGCAGTAACACTAGCACTAGCACTAGCAGTAACACTAGCACTAGCACCAGCAGTAACACTAGCACTAGCAGTAACACTAGCAGTAGCACTAGCACTAGCACTAGCAGTAACACTAGCACTAGCAGTAGCACTAGCACTAGCAGTAACACTAGCACTAGCAGTAGCACTAGCACTAGCAGTAGCACCGGCACCAACATTTAGCACTACTACCAGCACTTGCACCAGCAGTAACAAGAGTTTCCCCCTGAATCCATCAATACGGTCACTCATCTGCATAATAGTCTTGTTTTTCCCCTGCATGCTGATGTTAAGTTCATTAAGTTTTCCAAAGATGTCCGTTACATATGCAAGGAGGCACATTTTTTGCTGGTCACACAGAAAATCGACAAAATCAGTTTTTTTCACATCCATGGAAAACGCCAACAGTTAATTTCTCAGCTTGAAAAATCTCTCCAGCACGCTACCTCTCGACAACCACCGTGCTTCTGTGTGAAAGAGCAAATTGTCGTGTTCAGAGCCCATATCACCGCATAGTTTTGCAAATAGACGTGCACACAGTGGATGTGGCTTGATGTAGTTGACCATGGTTACGCTCAGTTCCTTAGATGCCAGTTGCTCATGATGAATCATGCAATGATTCCATACTACAGAGGGGGCCAGTTCCACGATTAACGTCCGTAGGCCTGCTCGCCGTCCCGCCATCGATGGAGCCCCGTCTGAAAAAAAATCCTACCATACACTCCCATGGAATGTTGTTTTTCTCCATATAGCTGTGGAGGACATCGTACATTGCCTTGGCAGTCTCATGTTCATGAAGAGGGAGACTACAAAATATCCTCGTGAATAGCATTCTCCTGCATGTAACGAACAAATGTCAAAGCATGGGCATTTCTTCTTTCTGTGCTGACATCCATTTGTAGAGCACAGGCTGGGGAATTTCGAAGTCGTTCTGTTAGCGTGCTCTCTTGGTCGTTAGTGATCGCATCTATCCTTTTTTTCACTGTGTTATCAGACAGTGGTATTGTCTTCAGTTTGTGCGCTTCTCCCCACACACGTTTTTACCATTTCAATGGCAGCTGGCAATATCAAAGTCTCACCAATGGTATGTGGCTTCATGGCCTTTGCAACGAGATAGCTCACCTCAAAAGATGCTTTCAAGGCTCGCTCATTGACAGTCATTGCTTTTTTGGTTTTCCTACATATCCTTTATGTGTTGTCTCAAAATGTCTTTTGAGCTTGTTGGGTTTCATGCTCTCGGTAGACAGGACGTTACCACACAGCAGACATTTAGGCTTCTCCTCGTTGTTTTCAGTTATGCTAGTAAATCCATACTGAAGGAAGGTTTCATCATATTTTCTCTGTCTTTTTGATGTCTGTTTCTGAGTTTCACTTGTTGGCAACTCGAGCGGGCGAAGAAATCTTTCCATTTTCTTTCCTGTCTTTCTCTCGCTCTGATTTTCTTGCTAGCTAGTTTACTTTGCGGGCTGTTTATGTTTGAGCCTGTTTATGGGTAGCCTGGTCACGTTCACGTGTGATCGTGTGAATCAAGAAAGGCCGAGCTCCTGCATTTTATTTGAACTCAATTTTTATGAGGGGTGAAAACGTAGGATATGTTTAGTTGTTTTGAATTGTGTGTGGTGTTTGTATTATTATAATAATTTTTTTTGTGTTGATCACTTACTATTTCAGGCGACCCCATTTCAATTCCATGCGACCCCACTAGGGGTCGTGACCCCAAGGTTGGGAACCGATGGTTTAGAGCAGGGGTGTCAAACTCATTTTAGCTCAGGGGCCACATGGAGGAAAATCTGTTCTCAAGTGGGCCGGACCAGTAAAATCATGGCATAAAAACTTAAAAATAACGACAACTTCAGATTGTTTTCTTTGTTTTACTCCAAAAAGAACTTAGACTTCGTCTCAGTGTATCTACAAAGCCATTAAACTTTAAGTCACAGCCTATCTGGGATTGAACAAAATACAAAATAAATAATAAATAAATAAAACAACTCTTTTATGTGTCAAATACCTCATTTGTCATTTCCACGTATTAATCCTGTGCTAACTCAACAAACCATACAAACCGAGGTAGAAACTATTCAAGAGGGTTGATTTACTCCCTGCCTTGTAGGCTACACTATTTATTGATAGAAAAATAAAAGCTGTGCAATGCATGAACAATTTCAACAAACCAAACTTATGAACTGAAGTGACTGACATTATTACAGTAAATCACACACTGTTCATTTCTTTAAATTTCCACAGAAGACAATCATTTTCACAGAACTATATCAGGGTGCAGTATCTCATGCAGCATTTTAAGCGGGGTTACCCATTATTTCATTCCTGAAACCTGGCATCTTTTAGCTGTCACAAGTGCATCAATATCAGGCGTCACATCCTGAATGGTAGCCAATTTCAGGATGTTATTCAAGTGCTTGTTTGTGAGCCTTGAGCGCAGCTTTGTTTTATTGATGCTCATTACAGAGAAAACTTGCTCACAAAGATATGTGGTTCCAAACATGCACAAAACTTTTCAGCAACGGCTGTCAAGTTGGGGTAACGTGGCAAGAGATACTGATAAAATGTGTCCAAGCCAGCTGCGGCAAACTTCTGAGTCACACTGCAAGTCTATTATTTCAAGTTGGATGTTGACGGGCAGATCAGAAGCATTTGCGGTGAATGGCGAGCAAAAAACTTTTAAGTCTTTCTCCAGTTCACCAAAAATCTGAAAGCGTGTCTCAAACTCCCGCAATAGTCCCGTTATTTTATCTTTGAACCGCTTCATGTCTGTGGCATGTTGGGTCGCGCACACATCTTTCAGACAAGGAAAGTGTGCTGCATCACCACCTGCGTCTCCCGCAATGAAAGCTTTAACGTGAACGCACATATGCCGTCATAATACTGCGTGACAACTTTGTTTGCGCCCTTGCAGCATTTTGTTCAAGTTATTCAAGTGCTCTGTAACATCCACCATAAATGCAAGGTCCTGCATCCATTCTGTGGACTGAAATTCTAACACTGGTTTGCCCTTTTTTTCCATGAACTGTTCAATTTCCTCTCGTAATTCAAAGAAACGCCTCAGCACAACACCTCGGCTTAACCATCTTACCTCAGTGTGGTATGGCAGCCCATAATTGTGGTCTTTCTCTCTGAGAAGGCTGTCAAACTGACGGTGATTCAGGCCTCTGGATCGATGAAATTAACAGTTTGGACGACCACTTTCATGACGTTATCCATCTTTAATGCCTTGCAACACAAAGCCTCCTGATGCAAAATACAGTGAAAAGTCCAAAAATCACGTCCTCCATTTGCAGTCTGCACTTTCTCTCTGAACTTTGTCACAACTCCTGCTTTTTTCCCGACCATTGAGGGCGCACCATCTGTAGCCAGGCTGACAGCGCGGGACCAGTCCACTTCGAGCCTGTCCAGTGCGCCGACGAGTGCGGTGAAAATATCAGCTGCTGTTGTGGTGTCCGTCATTGGCACCAACTCCACGAACCCTCGGTGACAGTCAAAGTGTCATCAACTCCGCGGATTAATATTGCCAGTTGCGCAACATCAGTAATGTCCGTGCTTCCGTCAATTGCAACTGAAAAAGCAATAAATGACTTTACTCTGCGCTTCAATTGGCTGTCCGAATCCGCCGAAATATCAGAAATCCTGTCTGCAACTGTATTTCTTGTCAGGCTGATATTTGCAAAAGCCTGGCGCTTTTCAGGGCACACAATCTCCGCAGCCTTCAGCATGCATGTTTTTACAAATTCCCCCTCAGCAGTAGCCTGGAAATCCAGACCTACATCTAAAAAGCTGTAGGTCTGGTAATGAGCAATGAAAATGGCCCAACTCGAGGGGCGGCACCAAGAATGCGTTTGAAAATATCACTGCACGCAATTGGATAACACTACGACCAATCAGAAGAATACACGGGGTGACGTATCCAGAGGACGGAAACAAATTTGTTTTGGACAATAGTCGTAAATGTAGCCTAATGGAAATACCACGGAGATACCACTTTGGCAACGCAACGTTAACCTTGTAAATTTCTTAGCCAAGGAATATTGAAATAAAGAGATGCAACCGAGTTGTCGTTTATGGATGTTTAATAGCAACTGCGCATGGTACCGAGCATGGGCGTAGAATTTAGTGGGGATGCTGGGGACATGTCCCCACCAATTAAACAGAGCACCCCCCCCCCCCCCCCATAAGAACGCGAAGTTAACAGGAGCACCCCCCCCCCATTCAGAACCACGAATTAAACCCCCCCCAACCGGGAGACCCCCCCCCCCCCCATCAGAAACCGCGAATTAACCGGAGCACCCCCCCCCCCCATCAGAACCGCAAATTAACAGAGCACCCCCCCCCCATCAGAACCGCGAATTAACAGAGCACCCCCCCCCCAGACAAAAAATTACATGTTTTCAAAGTCATTAGAACTGTAATGGTTTTATTAAGTACTCATATCGGTATTCGCTATCGGCAAGTACTCGGTCTGAAAATAACATTTTCGATAGCCATCTTGCAATGTTTACTGACTGATTCCGTCGCAGCGCTGACGTCATCTGTTTAGCCCGCCTCTGGCCCGCCTATATCAAATACACCGATATGATTGGTTGATGCTCGAAACACTGGGCATAGCTAATGAGCATGTTACTCGTTACCAGAGTGACTCGCTGAGCAAATTCTAATTGTGCTCTCGCGAGAACTCTGGATTTCCAGGGTACCTCAGCAGTGGCTTCAAAGCCATTGCTTTGAAGCCACTGCAATTTCATTAGCTATAATGTAGCTGGCTTTCACTGCAGCATCACTGATTTCTCGGCTACGAGTAAACACAGACTGCTGTTTCTTCAGAACCGCCAATAATTCATTCACCTTCTCTCTTCTCTGTTGTCCTTGAAAGTTGTTGTATTTGTCGGCATGAAGAGTCTCATAGTGGTGACGAAGGTTATATTCTTTCAGCACTGAAACATGCTGTGAACACACCAAACACACAGCTTTCCCATTCACTTCCGTGAATAAATAGGAGGATGACCATTTTTCTTGGAAAACTCTGCACTCTGCGTCCACTTTTCTCTTTTTTGACAGACATTTTGGGGCAATGAGGGTGCCAAAGCACGTAATGTTCAAATTGGTCAGGCAGAATGACAAGCTAGCTCTGGACTGGCTGTAGCCTACTTGTTCAGCCCCAGTATAAACAGTTTTGTTATTGCGACACCCACCGGACACATTTAGAACAGCAGTTTCATTCATTGAAAAATTGCAGCTCAATTTTATGCTTTACAAAATCATCTCGCGGGCCGGATTAAACCTGTTCGCGGGCCTGATTCGGCCCGCGGGCCGTATGTTTGACACCCCTGGTTTAGAGGCAGTGTTTCTGTATGAAGTGACCTGTAAAGGACAGTTGACATCCATCAATTCCTGAATGAATGATACATCTGCTGCCTTCAAAACCTGTCTCGTCAAATGCTGCCTCAATAGTCAGTATTTAAGCTGTTTGGGACACAGCCAAGGTGTCCTTACCCCCAACGTACACCAGAGGGCGCGTTATCAACCAACTACACAACCAGGAACAAGGTGTCATTACACCAAACATACACTAGAGAGGGTGATTTATCAACCAACCACACAATCCAGGGTACAATGTACCCTGGAAATCCAGAGTTCTCGCGAGAGCACAATTTAAATTTGCTCAGCGAGTCTCTGTCAAACTATTCTCCAAAACAAACTCGTTTCCGTCTCTCTGGATACGTCACCCCGTGTATTCTTCTGATTGGTCGTAGTGTTATCCAATTGCGTGCAGTGATATTTTCAAATGCATGCTTTGTGCCGCCCCTCGAGTTGGGCCATTTTCATTACTCATTACCAGACCTACAGCTTTCTAGATGTGGGTCTGGATTTCCAGGCTACAATCAATGTGGAATTGATCGGCAGTGGTTTTCATGAACAGCAATTCTACCATTTGTCCACCAGGGGGCGGCTGGTCGGAGCCGGAGCTGGCCGACTTTGAGCTGCTGGTGATCCTGAGTGCCACGGTGGAGCCCACTTCGGCTACCTGCCAGGTGCGCACCTCCTACCTGCCCGAGGAGATCCTGTGGGGCTACGAGTTCCCTCCAGTGGTGTCCCTGTCGCCCTCGGGCAAGTACGTGGCCGACTTCGCCTTCTTCGACAAGGTGGCCAAGGCGCCAGTGCCACCCCTCTTCCAGCGGTCGCCCGGTTGCCCTGACGACAAGGGAGGGGAGGAGAAGGCTGAGAAGGTGCGCCTGGAGGAGGACTACAGGGGGGAGGAGAAGGGCCGGGGGAGGGACAGGGGGACCAAGAGGGGCCGGGGGAGAAATGGCAGCCCCCACAGTGTACGCATCAGCAATGTGTAGAGAGAGAGAGCGAGAGAGAGAAAGAGAGATTTACTAAGTATATATATATTACTTTAGCAAATATATTGTCGGACAAAACCTGTAAATGGTGGTCAAAACACTGGGGATAATTTTTGGTACTTTTTTACCAAGAATTCGTAGGATTTTTAAGGATTTTAAGCTCACTAGAGACCTTCAATGGAATGTAGCACAGCGGACATGCTTATTATAGTCGGTTTCTAACTACGGCCAAATATAGTGTGCCTCTCTCGCGTTTTTATGTACTGACACGTAAACGTTGATAATAGCGGTAATACTACTAAAAGCACTTCTACTTGAGAAATGCTAACTCTCCAGGAAATGATAACGGCACTAAATACTAAATTTTTTTTTTGCACTGTCAGATTATGTCAATGTGTGTTTGTGATTGGTACATAAGAGATGTATGTCAAATGATGTTTGTATGCATGCATGCGTGTGATGAACAGTATGTGTGTGTGTGTGTGCATGTGTGTGTGTGTGTGGTTTCACACTGTCCATATGAACATTCTATGAAATGTTCTCTTTCAGCCTTCATGTGTGTGTGTTTTAACATATGCATGTCCTGTGTATATCATGTATAAACATGTTGTTTACTCGTGCTTGGAAACAAAGTTGTTCTTCGAACGTGCAACATTAACAGTTGTTCCAGCACAATGGCAGATTTTTCCTTTACAATGAATTATGTATTTTCTTTTAGATACTCACATACAGACTGTTAAACATGTGCTGAAAAAAAACTGCTGCATTTATGAATGACATACAAAAATGGCTCATATGTTCATTTCTAAAATAATATCACGCACACTATGAAAACAAAACAAGTGTAAATCTTATTTTTAAGTGAGCTACCTTTTCAGTTTTGATATGCCAGACGGAGTGTCTATATTTGATCCCATGACTTGATACATGTTGTAAAGTAGTTCAATTTGACTTCATGCCATTAATAGTGGGAGGCCCAATGTTCTAATTGCCAAGTGCCTTTTAATAAACAAATCATTTATCAATAGACTGGTGGTCCTTTCATTTGTTTATTATGAATGGATATGATTCCTGTTGATACTCTACAATAGTTGTAGACTAGATCAGGTAGCATTTATCTTTACTGAGGTAAAGTTAGACTGATATTCAACATTCATATTTGGTGCAGGCATGGAAACACTCATGAGCGGAACTGGGGAAAGGGACCTAGAAGAGCGTGAAAAAAGTGTAGCTCCGCCCACAACTTTTAAAATGGTGGATGAAATATTTTGAGGATATTTGTGTTCATTGTTTTGTAAAAATAACAAAATAATAGGAAATGTATATTATTGTAATGTTGGAATGTCTCCGCTAATTCCACACTTATTTGTCCATAAAGTTACTCCCAATAAATCTAAATCAATAAAAGGCAGAGGACAGGTTGAGGATTATGAGACGAGTGTGGTATTCTACTGTGACAATGAATAGAATAGAATAGAATAGAATAGAATAGAATAGAACTTTATTAATCCCGAAGGAAATTCTTGTGCCAGGTTGCATAGCGATACAGTACAAAAACCACAGATTGATAAATAACTAACGTATGTGCAATAACTTGGCCGGCCTTGGGGGCCACCAGAAGAAGGTGGAATGCCACTACCTTATTATACGGTAAGAAATAGTGGATTCGTACTCAATGAACTATAGCTCAGCATTCCTATCTTGGCACCGTCCTTCAGACCTCCGGTCCCAGAGCTATAGGCAGAGGACCGTGCTTTTAGTTTAGCAATGGACACACCATTAACCCAGGGCTTTTGGTTGGGGAAAGTCTTAACATTGACCTTCAGGAGGACATCATCGACACACTTGGAGATGTAGGCTGTGACAGAGTCTGTGAATTCATCAATGTCCCATGCACTGCAACATATTAAATTGTGACTATACTGGCACAGGAAGTTAGCAGTAAGTTCACTTACGACAGTTGTACACTTCTGGAGATTAGAACGACAGTCGCTCGCTGCCTACCGGAGTTTTTCAAAGTCTTTCGACTCGGACGTCCCGCCCGGAGTCGTGGCTGGACTATCTCCGTCCATCTTAGGCGCGATTACACGCAAGCGTCGCCGACGGAGAGGGAAGCGAGCCGGCATGCTAGTCAGGCTGAGACGTCGTGCCAATCGACCTCCACTACCCACCATTCTGCTGGCTAATGTACAGTCTCTGGACAATAAGTTATGTGAGCTACAAGCTCGTATTCAATTCCACCGGGAAACAAAGGACAACTGCATCATCTGCCTGATGGAGACATGGATGTCGGAGGGGGTTGCCGACTCAGCCATCGAGCCGACAGGATTTTCCGTCCACCGCGCGGACAGAACAAAGACTCTCTCCGGTAAAGATGACGCGGATTGGGATATGTTCCGGGTCGCGTCGGACAATAACATCAGCGAGTACGCGTCCTCAGTCACCGGGTTCATCAAGAAATGCATAGATGACGTTGTTCCTACTAAGTCGGTTCGGATTTATCCCAACCAGAAACCATGGATTAATGGCGATGTTCGCGCCGCACTCCGCACGCGTAACGCCGCCTTTGACTCCGGGAATATGGTGGAATATACGAGAGCCCGCTACGACCTCCGCAAGACCATCGGCTCTGCCAAGCGGGAGTACAAGAACAGGGTGGAGGACAAATTCAAGAGCCACGACGTGAGGGGTGTGTGGAAGGGGCTGCAGACAATCACGGACTTCAGAGGGAGAAACAGCGGTGTAGAGAACTCCTCTACCTCCCTCCCTGGCGAGCTAAACACCTTCTTTGCTTGGTTCAACGTGAACGGCAGCCCGCCGAAGTCAGCGCTGCCTGAGGAGAGCAGCCTGCTGAACATCTCAGAGGCTGACATGCGCAGAGCCTTCAAGCGGGTGGACATCCGGAAGGCGGCAGGACCCGACCACATCCCGGGGCGCGTCCTCAGAGCATGCGCAGACCAGTTGGCAGGAGTCTCCGCAGCCATCTTCAACCTGTCCCTGTCCCAGGCTGTTGTTCCCGAGGTCTTCAAGATGTCCATCATCGTGCCTGTCCCTAAACACCCCAAGGTAACCTGCCTGAATGACTGGAGACCCGTAGCCCTCACCTCGATTGTCAGTAAATGCTTCGAGAGGCTGGTCAAGGACTTCATTTGTTCCATGTTGCCTGCCACGCTGGACCCATGGCAATTTGCGTACCGTCAAAACAGATCCACCGATGACGCCATTGCCATGGCACTTCACACCGCCCTCTCTCACCTGGAGGGGAAGAACTGTTGTGTGCGAATGCTGTTTGTGGACTTCAGCTCAGCGTTCAACACAATAGTTCCTGCCAAGCTCGACACCAAGCTCAGGAGTCTAGGCCTGCACCCGACCATGTGCAGCTGGATACTGGACTTCCTGTCGGGCCGCCGCCAGGTGGTGAGGATGGGCAGCACCACCTCAGAGCCACTGACCCTCAACACGGGAGCCCCTCAGGGATGCGTGTTGAGCCCTCTCCTCTACTCCCTGTACACCCACGACTGCATGGCTATGCACAGCTCCAACGTCATCACAGTCAAGGGTCTGATCGCCGACGACGACGAGACAGCCTACAGGGAGGAGGTTGGATCACTGGCACAGTGGTGCCAAGAGAACAACCTCGCCCTCAACGTCAAGAAGACCAAGGAGCTGATCGTGGACGGTGCTGCAGTAGAGAGGGTCAGCAGCTTCAAGTTCCTCGGCGTGCACATCTCCGAGGACCTCACATGGACCACGCACACCACACACGTGGTGAAAAAGGCCCAACAACGCCTGTATTTCCTCAGGCGACTGAGGAAATTCAACATGTGCCCCCGCATCCTCAGAACATTCTACTCCAGTACCATCAAGAGTGTTCTCACTGGATGCATCACCGTCTGGTACGGGAACTGCACCGCACTGGAGCATAGAACACTACAGAGGGTGGTGCGGATGGCCCAGTACATCGTTGGAGGTGAGCTTCCCTCCCTCCTGGATATATACACCAGGCGGTGCGTGGCCAAGGCCAAACGGATTATTAAAGACAATAACCACCCCAGCCACGAACTGTACACACTTCTACCGTCAAGCAGGCGATACCGCAGTATCAAGTGCCGCACGAGCAGACTCAGAGACAGCTTCCACAGTCAGGCCATCAGGCTGCTGAACAAGTGATAGTGCTAAGTGTTACTGCGAGTGCTACTGCTAGCTCTGGTGTGCTAGTGCTAAGTGTTACTGCTAGCGATACTGCTAGCAGTATCGCTAGCAGTGTTGGTGCCGGTGCTACTACTAGTGCTAGTGCTAGTGTTACTGCTCGTGCTAGTGATAGTGCTAGTGCTAGTGTTACTGCTGGTGCTAGTGTTACTGCTAGTGCTAGTCCGGGTGCTAATTGTTGGTGCCAGTGTTGTTCTAGTGTGTTCTAGTTTGACTGTCTGAGGAAGTATTCTGTGACATTCTGTGAATGTCAAAATATATCAATGTATATTTTATTACATTGATTTATATTTGTATTGCTCCCCTTAATATTTTTTGTGTACTTTATTTTATCTTATACAGTTTGCTTTCTTTTGATTTTTGTAACTTGTTAATATAGTTTTCTATTCTATTTCTATTTCTATTTGTATTCTTTTATAACTGCGTTCGGCTGTCGGGCGTTTTGCACGTAAGAATTTCACTCACTGCTTATACTTGTGTAAACTGTGAAGTGACAATAAAATACTTGAAACACATCTGCCAGATAGGATGTCAAAACAGTTCCTGTAGAGTAGTATTATGTTCACTCACTCCAGCATTGAACTGCCCGATAGACAGTTTTTTTTCCTGTTTTTAGTTGTTGTCTGTAGGCTGGGAGGAGGAGAATGGAGATGTGATCCGCCTTACCAAAAGGCAGGGTGGGGTTTGTAGCTGTACGTAGTTGTGAATAATAATGGTCAAGAATCTGAATTCTATTCTATTCTATTCTATTCTATTCTATTCATTGTCACAGTAGAATACCACACTCGTCTCATAATCCTCAACCTGTCCTCTGCCTTTTATTGATTTAGATTTATTGGGAGTAACTTTATGGACAAATAAGTGTGGAATTAGCGGAGACATTCCAACATTACAATAATATACATTTCCTATTATTTTGTTATTTTTACAAAACAATGAACACAAATATCCTCAAAATATTTCATCCACCATTTTAAAAGTTGTGGGCGGAGCTACACTTTTTTCACGCTCTTCTAGGTCCCTTTCCCCAGTTCCGCTCATGAGTGTTTCCATGCCTGCACCAAATATGAATGTTGAATATCAGTCTAACTTTACCTCAGTAAAGATAAATGCTACCTGATCTAGTCTACAACTATTGTAGAGTATCAACAGGAATCATATCCATTCATAATAAACAAATGAAAGGACCACCAGTCTATTGATAAATGATTTGTTTATTAAAAGGCACTTGGCAATTAGAACATTGGGCTCCCACTATTAATGGCATGAAGTCATATTGAACTACTTTACAACATGTATCAAGTCATGGATCAAATATAGACACTCCGTCTGGCATATCAAAACTGAAAAGGTAGCTCACTTAAAAATAAGATTTACACTTGTTTTGTTTTCATAGTGTGCGTGATATTATTTAGAAATGAAACATATGAGCCATTTTTGTATGTCATTCATAAATGCAGCAGTTTTTTTCAGCACATGTTTAACAGTCTGTATGTGAGTATCTAAAAGAAAATACATAATTCATTGTAAAGGAAAAATCTGCCATTGTGCTGGAACAACTGTTAATGTTGCACGTTCGAAGAACAACTTTGTTTCCAAGCACGAGTAAACAACATGTTTATACATGATATACACAGGACATGCATATGTTAAAACACACACACATGAAGGCTGAAAGAGAACATTTCATAGAATGTTCATATGGACAGTGTGAAACCACACACACACACACATGCACACACACACACACATACTGTTCATCACACGCATGCATGCATACAAACATCATTTGACATACATCTCTTATGTACCAATCACAAACACACATTGACATAATCTGACGCTAAATTTAGTATTTAGTGCCGTTATCATTTCCTGGAGAGTTAGCATTTCTCAAGTAGAAGTGCTTTTAGTAGTATTACCGCTATTAATCAACGTTTACGTGTCAGTACATAAAAACGCGAGAGAGGCACACTATATTTGGCCGTAGTTAGAAACCGACTATAATAAGCATGTCCGCTGTGCTACATTCCATTGAAGGTCTCTAGTGAGCTTAAAATCCTTAAAAATCCTACGAATTCTTGGTAAAAAAGTACCAAAAATTATCCCCAGTGTTTTGACCACCATTTACAGGTTTTGTCCGACAAGTATATTTGCTAAAGTATATATAATATACTTAGTAAATCTCTCTTTTCTCTCTCGCTCTCTGCTCTCTACACATTGCATGATGCGTACACTGTGGGCGGCTGCCATTTCTCCCCCGGCCCCTCTTGGTCCCGCCTGTCCCTCCCCCGGCCCTTCTCCTCCCCCCTGTAGTCCTCCTCCAGGCGGCACCTTCTCAGCCTTCTCCTCCCCTCCCTTGTCGTCAGGGCAACCGGGCGACCGCTGGAAGAGGGGTGGCACTGGCGCCTTGGCCACCTTGTCGAAGAAGGCGAAGTCGGCCACGTACTTGCCTGAGGGCGACAGGGACACCACTGGAGGGAACTCGTAGCCCCACAGGATCTCCTCGGGCAGGTAGGAGGTGCGCACCTGGCAGGTGGCCGAAGTGGGCTCCACCGTGGCACTCAGGATCACCAGCAGCTCAAAGTCGGCCAGCTCCGGCTCCGACCAGCCGCCCCCTGGTGGACAAATGGTAGAATTGCTGTTCATGAAAACCACTGCCGATCAATTCCACATTGATTGTAGCCTGGAAATCCAGACCCACATCTAGAAAGCTGTAGGTCTGGTAATGAGTAATGAAAATGGCCCAACTCGAGGGGCGGCACCAAGCATGCGTTTGAAAATATCACTGCACGCAATTGGATAACACTACGACCAATCAGAAGAATACACGGGGTGACGTATCCAGAGCGACGGAAACAAGTTTGTTTTGGAGAATAGTTTGACAGAGACTCGCTGAGCAAATTTAAATTGTGCTCTCGCGAGAACTCTGGATTTCCAGGGTACATTGATTGTGTGGTTGGTTGATAAATCACCCTCTCTAGTGTATGTTTGGTGTAATGACACCTTGTTCCTGGTTGTGTAGTTGGTTGATAACGCGCCCTCTGGTGTACGTTGGGGGTAAGGACACCTTGGCTGTGTCCCAAACAGCTTAAATACTGACTATTGAGGCAGCATTTGACGAGACAGGTTTTGAAGGCAGCAGATGTATCATTCATTCAGGAATTGATGGATGTCAACTGTCCTTTACAGGTCACTTCATACAGAAACACTGCCTCTAAACCATCGGTTCCCAACCTTGGGGTCACGACCCCTAGTGGGGTCGCATGGAATTGAAATGGGGTCGCCTGAAATAGTAAGTGATCAACACAAAGAAAATATATAATAATTCTTATTATAATAATAAAACACCACACACAATTCAAAACAACTAAACGTATCCTACCTTTTCACCCCTCATAAAAATTGAGTTCAAATAAAATGCAGGAGCTCGGCCTTTCTTGATTCACACGACCACACGTGAAGCTTGGGAAGGGCTGACAGAACCGGTCCACAATGGTTAGAATGGTAGAGTTACCTTTGGACGGAGGCAACCCGGTGACGAAGTCCAGAGCAATATGTGACCAAGGGCGACTGGGAACAGGCAGGGGACGAAGTAGGCCAGCAGGTGGTCGGTGAGATGTCTTGCCCCGAGCGCACACGGTGCAGGCTGCTACAAACGCTCGGGTGTCGACCTCCATCGTCGGCCACCAAAATTGCCTACTGACCAGTGACAAGGTGCGGGCCCCTCCTGGATGGCACGCAATCCTCGAGTTGTGGCCCCACTGGAGAACCTGGGAGCGGACAGAGTCAGGCACAAATATGCGGTTAGGAGGGCCGTTACCTGGGTCGGGTTGACTCAGCTGGGCCTGCTTCACCAGAGCCTCCACCTCCCAGGTAACTGCCGCTACCACACAGGAAGACGGCAGAATGGTGTCCGGGTTGGCTGCAACCTCCTCCCGGGAGACGAACAGGCGGGACAAGGCGTCAGGCTTCGCATTTCGGGACCCCGGACGGTAGGTTAATGTAAATCTGAAGCGCCCGAAAAACAAAGCCCAGCGAGCCTGCCGGGAATTTAGGCGCTTGGCCGACTGGATATACTCCAGGTTCTTGTGGTCGGTCCACACCACGAACGGGTGCTCCGCCCCCTCCAGCCAGTGCCTCCACTCCTCCAACGCCAGCTTCACCGCCAGCAACTCCCGATTGCCCACGTCGTAATTCCTCTCCGCGGGCGAAAGCCGCCGGGACAGGAAGGCGCAGGGGTGGAGCTTCTGGTCCGATCCTGACCGCTGTGAGAGCACCGCCCCCACCCCCGAGTCCGAGGCATCCACCTCCACGACAAACTGGCGTGACGTGTCGGGGTTAACCAGGATTGGCGCGGAAGTGAAGCGCTCCTTAAGACCTACGAAGGCCCGCTGCGCCTCAGGGGTCCAGACAAACGGTCCTGCAGGGGAGGTCAGTCTAGTCAGGGGAATGGCTATGCGGCTATAGTCCCTAATGAAACGCCGGTAGAAGTTAGCAAACCCCAGGAAGCGCTGTAACTGCTTCAGGGACGTGGGTGTCGGCCTATCCAGAACGAAACACTGAGATACCATCTGTAACGGATCCCTAACCATACTGGTTGGTACAACGATCTGGCGATGAGTCGTCGGGAAGCCGGGGTTCTTATCTGGTTGTTGATTGCCAAGCGACGACAGCTGTGGACACCGGGCAGGTGCCGCTGATGACGCGGGGGCGGCACCGGAGTCTGGCGCCACGCCCACCAACACGTCGGGGAACCCCGATGATGACGCGGGGGCGGCACCGGAGTCTGGCGCCACGCCCACCAACACGTCGGGGAACCCCGATGACACGGTCGCAACCGTGAACTATTACATTAAGCATTACAGCACATTATGCTTACTTTCCACGACACCATATATAGTTATAGAAAGCAAAATAAACAGTATTTGTTGCATTGTAACATTAAACCTGCATGGTGTAGCTTTTCTCTATTCAAAAATACCCAAACTAGAAGGTTTCTCAAGAATAAAAAAGGCTTGTCGGCTGAATGCAAAAAAATGGTGGCTTCAGAGGAAAGTGTACAACAATCAACAATCAAAACTATTTATATCCAAAATAGACTGAATAACGATGGTAAAAGATTAACAGAAATCTTCACTTTTCAGAGAGTACTTTTTAACAACTCAAGGCCGTACCCATAGGAAATCAATTGCTGCCCAGCCAGGGCCAGACTGATATTCACTGTGAAACCAGTGTGTGTGTGTGTGTGTGTGTGCGTGTGCGTGTGCGTGTGTGTGCGTGTGTGTGTGCATGTGTGTGTTTGTGGTGTGTGTGTGTATGTGTGTGAGTGTGTGTGAGTGAGTGAGAAAAAGCAAATGTATGCATATATTGCGGGTGGAGCGCTCCATGAAAAGGGGAATTGAGACTGAACGCTGTCTGTAAAGATTAACCCTTTGCAGACACAAAAGGGTCAATGTCTCAATAATAATAATCATAATAATCATAATAATAATCATATTTATAGAGCACTTTTCAAAATCTGTGTTACAAGTCATAAATCATCAGGTTTTAAAAGACTGTTAAAAAACGAAATGGTGTATAAAGCCAATGAAATCTCAAAATCGACTCCAGACGAGATGCCACAACCCGCCGCTACCAAGCATTTTGCTTGCAATCAATACCTGGACAATAAAATGGACAAACTACATGCACAGATTAACTTCCAGCGGGATACTGCGAACTTCGGACACCACGGTACCCGACTCAGCCATTGCCCCAGCTGATTTCTCCATCTACCGGCAGGACAGAACAAGGGAGTCAGATAAACACATTTCTCATGAGAACTTGAGCTCTTGAGAATAAAAGGACAGCCCTGCTACCTCCCTCGGGAATTCAGCTCTGTGATAATCACAGCAGTGTACATTCCACCGCAGGCAGATAAAATGTGCAGGCTAGATGATCTGTATGGAAGGTTTTTGTTTTCGGATTTTATGAATAGAATAGAAGAATAGAATAGAACTTTATTAATCCCGAAGGAAATTCTTGTGCCAGGTTGCATAGCGATACAGTACAAAAACCACAGATTGATAAATAACTAACGTATGTGCAAATTACAGTTAAATATACAAATATGTGGGCAAGATAAGATATTCCGACGGCGAAAACAATTGGCATAAAGACCATACTCCCTCATTGATTATTCAATAATCACACAATCAATCGTTATACCTTATATAGTGTAACTCAGGAGTCAGTTACTCTGACCACATAGTGGTTCTTATCAGAGACTGAGTCCTTTGTTACTGGGTACGACTTGATGAACTTCTCCTTTCTTGTTCTAATGGCCCAATTACAAGAAAAGAGTAAAGATCACGCCGTATCCGCCCCATAAAAAACCCTTAGGAGAAAAAGGTTTTGAGGAGCGATGACTAGTCCTGCACGTCGATCAGCTAATGTTCACGTTTGCAATTTGTTTGTATTTATTGTTTTGCAAATTATAAGCGATCTCATGTGGATTTGCTAGGGGGTGAGGGGGGAAGACCCAGGCGCACAGCAATGGAGGAGACGGCAGTTCAAGAAGGAGAAGAAGGAGGGGAAGTGATAGTGATCACAGGGACGGCAGCTGCACAAAAACAGGTTTAGCACAACAACTGCGAGAAGTTAATAATCAAGAATCTGATCACCACGGGTTGAAAAGTTAATGTGCTGGTGATATTTAGGCAAAACTTTCCTCATATTAGCCATCTTAAAGTTGGCAACAACAATAGAGGCTTCATCCATACAGATCATCTAGCGTGCACATTTTATCTGCCTGCGGTGGAATGTACACTGCTGTGATTATCACAGAGCTGAATTTTTTATTCTGAAGACTCAAGTTCTCATGAGAAATGTGTTTATCTGACTCCCTTGTTCTGTCCTGCCGGTAGATGGAGAAATCAGCTGGGGCAATGGCTGAGTCGGGTACCGTGGTGTCCGAAGTTCGCAGTATCCCGCTTAATCTGTGCATGTAGTTTGTCCATTTTATTGTCCAGGCATTGATTGCAAGCCAAATGCTTGGTAGCGGCGGGTTGTGGCATCTCGTCTGGAGTCGATTTTGAGATTTCATTGGCTTTATACACCATTTCGTTTTTTAACAGTCTTTTAAAACCTGATGATTTATGACTTGTAACACAGATTTTGAAAAGTGCTCTATAAATATGATTATTATTATGATTATTATGATTATTATTATTGAGACATTGACCCTTTTGTGTCTGCAAAGGGTTAATCTTTACAGACAGCGTTCAGTCTCAATTCCCCTTTTCATGGAGCGCTCCACCCGCAATATATGCATACATTTGCTTTTTCTCACTCACTCACACACACTCACACACATATCCATACACACACACACACACACGCACGCACGCACACGCACACACACGCACACGCACACGCACACACACACACACACACACACTGGTTTCACAGTGAATATCAGTCTGGCCCTGGCTGGGCAGCAATTGATTTCCTATGGGTACGGCCTTGAGTTGTTAAAAAGTACTCTCTGAAAAGTGAAGATTTCTGTTAATCTTTTACCATCGTTATTCAGTCTATTTTGGATATAAATAGTTTTGATTGTTGATTGTTGTACACTTTCCTCTGAAGCCACCATTTTTTTGCATTCAGCCGACAAGCCTTTTTTATTCTTGAGAAACCTTCTAGTTTGGGTATTTTTGAATAGAGAAAAGCTACACCATGCAGGTTTAATGTTACAATGCAACAAATACTGTTTATTTTGCTTTCTATAACTACATATGGTGTCGTGGAAAGTAAGCATAATGTGCTGTAATGCTTAATGTAATAGTTCATCTTTTAAATGTAAAACGAACAAAGTAAAACTACTGCTAAAACGACTTCCAAGTAAATGCCCCAAATGATGACACAGAGAGAAGATGAGAATGCAGGGAAGCTATTAACTGTTGGGCATCAGGAAGTTGAATACAGGGGGCAACATCTGCACTTGAACCTTTGCATATTGTTACAAGATATATCTTGCAAAAGGTCTAGCTTGTTCATGTACTTAATGGTAATGTTCTCTAGGCCAGTGTTTCTCACATGGGGGTCTACACATACTCCTTAGGGCAGGGGTGTCAAACTCAATTTCATCCCGGGCCACATCAGCATTATTGTTGCCCTCAAAAGACGATATAAATATATCTACTCTTTATCATATTACATAATTGCCTCTGCATTCAATTATTATTGGGTTTTGTAATAACTTAATTAATAACTAGCTTTGAAAGCAGAAGTAAAAGACAAAATAATTGCAAGCAGTCATTCAATTATACTAAATTAAATTAACCTATTGTACAATAGTCCCCATTCTGGCTATTGACAATTGTTCATAAAGATTTATTTAAAAGCTCCTTGTTTGAGTCTGAAGAAGTTTATTTGCTTCTAACCGTTCAAAAAAATAAGCACTGGTGCATATGGACTCATGACCTGCAGCTATTTCCTGCCAACGTTTCTCTCATTCATAATGGTCGTGATGGGAGGAGGAGGAAACAGCAAAGAGGCACGTATGCTATTGCCACAGCGCGACCAACCACTATATTTCCTGTCTACATGTGTCGTTTGCCACGCTTTCAGATGCTCTGTTTGCCACTTCGTGCAGGCGCAGTGAGAAAAAAGGCGCTGATCGTGAGGAATCGACTCATGGCTCTGCTTCAACTGTGTGAGATCCTTGCAGTGGCCGACCAAAATTTCTGAAATGTTGTTCGCCCGTCGTAGGCCCACCGATCAGACCGGATCGGACCAGATCCGTCCTTACTCCCCCCCTATACACTGCATGGCAAAGGACGCCCAACAAAGCTGAAATTCGCCCTGACTGTAAATTGAGTCGTGCGACTCAAAAATCGGGTCAAACACAGGCTCCAATCGTACAGTGTATGCCAGGCTTAAGTCTTATGGTAAAACATCCTTCCAACACTGCTGTTATTTGCCTCACTATTGGGTTGACTGGGCAACTCTTTTCTCTCTGTGTCTGAATCTGGTGCCGATGAGATTCAGACACGGAGGGACAGACATTAAAGTTTAGTAAGTAAGTAAGTAAGTAAAATCTATTTATATAGCAACTTTCACAGACACCAGTCACAAAGTGCTTCACAGATCAATCAGTTAAAAAACTAAAATTAATAAAAACAAAGAACACCAGATAAAATATATAAGGGGAAACAGACAAGAGACAATTTAAGACATAAAATACCACAAGCTGTGTGTTTTTAGCTGCTTTTTAAAAGCGTCCACAGAGTCCAAGGACCTCAAGGTTATTTGGAGACTGTTCCAAAGTTTAGGGGCTGCTGATTGAAAAGCACAGTCTTTAAGCATGTCTGAGGTACACTTAAAAGGCCTTAGGTAGAGGACCTAAGAGCATGGCATGTGGTGTAGTATACTGCGATGCCTGGCCATGTTGGGCTCTATAAGTGAGTACTACATTTTCAAATGAATTCTAAAATTCTAAAATCGGAAGCCAATGCAGAGAGGTTAAAATGTGTGTAATGTCTGACCATCTGTAGGATCGTGTTAAGAGTTTAGCAGCAGCATTTTGGACGGTTTGTAAATGTTGTAGGGAGGATTTGTTGAGGCAAGTCAAAAGACAATTACAGCAGTCCAAACGTGATGAGATAAAAGCATGTATTAGCATCTCCACTTCCTTTCGTGCCACAGTAGACCTAAGTTTGGCAATGTTTCATAGCTGAAAGCATCAGGATGTGGTCAACGCCTTAATTCAAAGCTTCGAAACTCTGGTCGAAGATCACATCAAGATTACACAGACTGGACAGGATGAGGATAAGGCACCAAGGTTCTGCTTAACTGATGACTGAAGGTTATCGGGAGTCATGATCAATAGGGTTTTATCTGCATTTAACTACAGGCCATCCAGTTCATTATTGTAGTCAAACAGTTGTTCAGTCGAGACAGTTTATGAAGCTCATCGGGTTTAAAAGAAAAATACAACTGGATGTCATCGGCATACAGATTAGAGAGGAGATGTTGCTAAAGATATTGATAATCTGTCCTTTTGACAGCATGTATATAGAGAATAAGATTGGGCCCGAACCCGAACCTTGGGGGACCCCATAAGGCAAAGCAACCGTGTCTGACACATGTTCACCTACAGAGACTGAAAAAGTCTGATCAGTGAGGTCGGAGGAGAACCAATCCAATGCAGTCCCAGAGATGCCCACCAGGTGATTTAGCCTGTGGATCAGAATATGGGGGTCCAATAAAACCAGAACTGAACAATCTCCAGCTGAGGTCCAGTTTAGGTACCAGTATGTGCAAACTTTAAGCGCTCTCTCTCTCTGTTTCTCTCTCTCTCTCGCACACAAAATACAAGCATGCCAAGTTGTGTGAATTGTGAAGTATTCTGCTCCTTGAATTACACATAGATGATCCAAAACTAGTTTTGTTATTATATTATATATTATATATTATAATATTATTTTCACGATTCATAAAAAATATGTGGCTCTTGGACGCCCAGGCCAGACAATGCCAATGGTCCAATGATTTTTTTTGTTACGCCCGTACACAAAACAGAGGCCAGTGTGGCAAAGCCAAAAGAGGAAGCAGACTCAGAATGAGTTATATAAAGCCCCAAGGGTTTTATATTATATAATCAGAAAGATAGTTAGTATGTATCTATGGATACATATATATATAAATATATATATATACATATATATATATAATATATATCTAAGAAAATTATGATCCTAATAAATAAATATCCTATAAATCAAACAAACTAAATACGGCAAAAACCTAAGGTGTGTATGTTCGTGCAGGGTACTAGGCTAGGCTTAGGGAGAGTCAGGGCAGTCCAGTATTCAGGGGGTTTTGTGGGGGTCCGTCCGAGGGAAAGGGTATCCAGGGAGAGGAGCATGGAGAGGTGCCGAGGAGAGTAGGTGTCCGGAGAGTGACGAGGGAGACACTGGGGCGAGGAGCGAGGAAGACACTGGATCGACGAGGAAAACACGGAGACACTGGGAACGAGGAAGACTTTGGAGCGAGGAAGGAATCATCGAGGAACTAGTCACGAGGGGGTAGTATGTTCTAGCAACGAGGGGATCACCAGGGAGAGCTTAAGTAGCTGCTGGGGCTTGATGAGATGCACCACACCTGGTGCCCCCCCCCCGCACTCGCCTCCGCAGGGCGTGTCTCGCTCGGACGTCTCTGGAGTGTTCGGGCTGGAATCCCGAACCGCTGGTGATGACGTGGTGCACTACGGGGAGGAGCGCACCACAACATTTTTGTTACAAAGACTTAATTCTCTCCATTGTGGTGATGTTGTTTTGCACGCGCAGTTGCAGCAAAGCATGGGTGCACAGAGTTCATACAGGATGAGTGCCTACGAGTGAGAGGAGGAGATGTATCTTCCCTGGCTGAGAGGGCCTCAACTCCACAGATAAGGTGTTTTTCGCTCACAAGGGATACAACCTTCACTGGACAATGGTGCCATTGTACTGGAGCATTAGTTCATGAAGGACAGAAACTAGGCAGAACAGGTCTATATAAGGATATGGTGTGCAGTACAAAGAAACATACAGACATGTAGAACCTTTAGCTATATGTACAGTATATGGTAATTTTCAACTGACAAATGTACTCTTTGTAAGTTGCTTTGGATAAAAGCGTCTGCCAAATGCCCAAAATGTAAATGTAATATACAGTACATGTCAGATTTTACATGCACAAATCGCTCTACATTGCCAGTTTATGTCACAAATGTCACTGGTGGACCCAAATGCAAGACCCAGACTTGGAGTACAGTAACACAGAATATTTATTAGAAGGGAAATCCAGGGACGGACTGGAGCGGGGCCAGGGGGATGAGCAGGAGACGGGAGCGGGGTGAAGCCAGAGGGACTGGTGGTGAGCGTGGCAGGCAGGTGAGGGACAGGCAGGCAGGCAGGCAGGCAGGCAGGCAGGGAGAGGAGCGGTATGGCCGGAGACGTGTCGAGATCCTGGGGTAGAGGAGAGACAAGGTTAGAACCATGAGGGGAAAACACAGCGCTAGAATATGCTGGAACGTCTTGCTAACCACACTGGCTGAATTAACGATCTGGCGATGAGTGGGTGGAAAGCCGGGTTTTTTATCCTGAGGTTCAGGGGTGGCCAACCAGTCAGAGACGAAGAGACAATTTTTTTTTACTGTGTTACTGCGAAGAGCCACATCACACACACATGAACATCTCCCCATCTCTTCCTCACACACAACAATAATATTTGTAGCCACTGCCAGGGCAATAACATTTTCATCGTCTTATCTAGTTAATTCGGGGGGTGCTCCGAATTAACGGAGCACCCCCCCCCCATCAGAACCGCGAATTAACGGACCCACCCCCATCAGAACCGCAAATTAACGACCCCACCCCCCCCATCAGAACCGTGAACACCCCCCCCATCAGAACCGCGAATTAACAGGACCCCCCCCCCATCAGAACCGCGAATTAACGCCCCCCCCCCCCATCAGAACCGCGAATTAACGGACCCCCCCCCCATCAGAACCGCGAATTAACGGACCCCCCCCCCCCATCAGAACCGCAAATTAACGGACCCCCCCTATCAGAAATTCAAACGGACGCTGTCCGCTGACACAGCACAGTTCCAGCGCGCCCTGACCCGGATCCACCGCGAACGGCGCCCGCAGATGCAGCGCCCGCAGACGCCGCTATACTCCCGTCGGTGGTGGCAAACAGCGGTGGGAGGACTCACCGTGCTACGGAGGGGCAAGCTTGGTGCTCCACAGCCCGATCAGCGACCTCCGTCTCACGTCGCAGGACCCTGAAGGAAGCCGTACTCAGACGCTCCGGAGGTTTCCCTCGCCCTGAGCCGGTGAGTCCTTCCCCCCCTCCCGGGGCCCACAGCGATGCACCGCGTCACCACTCACCTGTCCGGCCCCGCATCACGGGCACGAGCTGGGCATTCTCCGCCTGCGATAAGCCGCAGCTGCCACCCCCTCAACCCCTCTTCACCCCAACCACCCTAATAGTTGGAGACTCCATTGTCAGAAACATACGCTTTTTTAACGCTGCCACACACTGTTTCCCAGGAGCTTCGGTCCAAGTAATCCTGAGTAAGCTCCCGGGGCTGCTGAGCTCTCTCCCATCCTCAGTCGTGCGAGTAGTTGTCCATGTGGGGACGTGCGATACAGCCCGCCAGCAGTCCGAGCTTACCAAAAAAGATTTTAACGATCTTTTTAGTTTTTTAAGTTCTTGCGGCAAATCCGTTTTTATCTCTGGTCCCATTCCCTCGTTGGGTCGTGGGGTAGGACGTTTTAGCAGACTCCTCAGCCTCCACGCTTGGCTCCAGCCTGCCTGCAGAGCTCTGAACCTTTGTTTTATTGACAATTTTAATCTGTTCTGGGACCGTTCTTCCCTTTTCAAGCTTGATGGAATCCACCCAAACCGCCTGGGTAGTCACTTTTTAGCAGCTAACATGCAGCACACCACACGCCCCCCCCGCCCGGATTATCCATTGACACTGGTGTCCCCTTCTGGGGTGAACTCCCCCTGCTGGCCAGAACCGGCAACACCTTTCTCCGCCGTCTTCACTATCCCATCTATTGTGACATACCGACTCTTCCCTCCATATGGCAAACCGAAAGCTGCATACAAAAATAATCTACTCCACATGACACAAAGTGTCCATATTTCCCCATCCCCACCCCCGCCCACCCTGCACAAGCTGGCATTTCTGAATGTGAGGTCTCTGTCGAACAAGACTTTCATTCTAAATGACTTTATTTTATCCACAAACTTGGATCTCCTGTTTCTGTCAGAAACTTGGGTGAAACCTGATGAACACAGCCAGTTTCTAGAACTATGTCCCCCTGGCTACAACTATTACAGCTCCCCTCGGCCTATTGGCCGTGGAGGTGGCTTAGCTGCCATCTACAGAAATTGCCACAAGTGTACTCGTATTAGAACCGCTGCTTACTATACCTTTGAAGTCTTGATTTTTAAATCCAATGCTGTTAGTCCTGTCCTTTTTATAATTGTATATCGTCCCCCTAGGCTGGATGCCACCTTTCTCTCAGAGTTCTCTGTGTTTTTGTCCTCTGTTGTTGTGGACCATGACAAAATCTTAATCTCTGGTGATTTTAACTTTCATGTCGACCTCACTTCAGATGTCAAAGCCAACGAATTTCTTAATATCATGGACTCCTTCAACCTTCTGCAGCATGTTTCTGGCCCAACGCACAACCGTGGTCACACGCTAGACCTCATATTCACAATTGGCTTGACCATTCCCTCCCTACCTTTGGAAGAATTGGGTATCTCAGACCACATGTGCATCAGGTTTTCTACCATCATTCACACTGCCCATAAAACTAAACTGCCTGCCTCTTATTCTCACGCAATGAACTCCTCCACAGCCAGCAGGTTCTCTGACGCTTACATAGCTACCTCCTTACTGGATACACTTGAGGCCCAGCTACCCTGCCTGAGTACAGAAGAGTTGATCACTCAGTTTAACTCAACCTGTGCAGATATCCTGAAAGATGTAGCCCCACTCAAACTGAGGCAACCAAAAACGAAAACCCAGCCCTGGCTGAATGAAAACACCCGTGCCGCCAGGGTATTATGTAGGAGAGCAGAGAGAAGGTGGAAAAAAGACAAGCTTCAAATCTCATATGACATGTTGAGGAGTTCCCTTGTCAATTATCAAAAAATTATCAAAGCAGCCAGAGCAAATTACTTTGCTGATATTATTTCAAAAAACTCTCATTCACCCAAAGCAATATTTCACACTATCAACACTGTCCTAAATCCTGCTGTTACTGCCCCCTCTGTGCCCTCCACAGTCACTTGTGAGGAATTCCTCCATTTCTTTACAAGGAAAATTGTCTATGACCCCCCCACACCTCCTCCCTGCTCTGCTGTCCTAACTAGGTTGGAGCCGGTGTCTCTGGCCCATATCAGCGACGTGGTCAGACACACTAAGCCGACTACCTGTCCCATGGACATCGTCCCTACACGCCTATTGAAGGATGTCTTTGACACTGTAGGTCCCACTGTCTCCCTCATTTTGAACAATAGTCTAGTGAACAGCTCTGTCCCTTCCTGCTTTAAACATGCAGTAGTGCAACCCACTATCAAATAACCCAACCTCGACACCACTGTTCTAAATAACTTCCGGCCTATATCAAAGCTCCCATTCCTGTCAAAGGTCCTAGAAAAGATTGTATACTCTCAGCTCTTGTCTTTTATAGAGAATAACAACATCATGGACAAATTTCAATCAGGCTTCAGAGCACGCCACAGCACTGAGTCTGCTCTGCTTAGAGTCTCAAACGACCTTCTGCTCTCCCGTGATTCAGGTAAATGTGCCATTTTAGTTCTCCTGGATCTTAGCTGCGCCTTTGACACTGTGGACCACAATATCTTGTTAAGCCGTCTTGAGCACCAGGTCGGTATACAGGGCAGCGCCCTCCAGTGGCTTACATCCTACTTATCTGACAGATCGTTCTCTATAGAGGCTGGAAACCTTCTATCCACGTCAGCTCCCATCACCTGCAGAGTGCCCCAAGGCTCAAACCTGGGGCCAATTCTGTTTTCCTTATACATGCTCCCACTAGGTTCCATATTTCAAAAACACAATGTGTCTTATCATTGCTACGCTGACGACACCCAGGTGTACCTCCCCATAGAAACAAGTAATAAGAACAACAGCTCAGTTAGTATCCTCCTTAACTGCCTAGACGAGGTCAAAGCGTGGATGGCTAGAAATTTCCTCCAACTAAACGACGCCAAAACCGAAGTGGTACTATTCGGCCCCTCCAACATCACCATGGCCACTGCTGACTGCTTAGGACCCCTGGCACCCAACCTTCACCCCCATGCCAGAAATCTTGGTGTCATCTTTGACCCATGCCTCAAGTTTGACAAACAAATGCTATTTTCAACTACGTAACATCGCCAAAGTAAAATCATTCCTCACGCGGAACAATCTAAAAATCGTTACCAACTCACTTATCACCTCACGGTTAGATTACTGTAATTCACTATACCTAGGTATCAACCAGTCACATATATCCCGTTTACAACTGGTGCAAAATGCAGCTGCCCGGCTTATAACTGGGAATAGAAAACGAGACAGCATCACACCTGTACTGGCATCCCTGCACTGGCTACCCATCAAGTACAGGATTGATTTTAAAGTTCTACTGTTTGTTTTTAAAGCTCTACATGGCCTGGCACCCCAGTACATCTCAGAACTCATTCACCCACTCTCCAATCCCAGGACACTCAGATCCTCTGACCTGCTCCTCCTGTCAGTGCCGCGGTCGAGGTTAAGGGCTCTGGGCGACCGCGCTTTCTCAGTTGCTGCCCCAAAGCTCTGGAACACCATACCATACTCAATCAAATGTTCCCCGTCCATTGAACTCTTCAAAAACAAACTTAAGACACATATGTTCAGCCTGGCATTTGAATGTCTGTGAAGTTTTCCTGACTATTTTATCTATTTGTTTTAACGTACATGATTTTATTGCCTTGTTCTTATTTTTAACTGCTTTTATGTTTCACTGTACAGCACTTTGGTCATCCTGCGGTTGTTTTAAATGTGCTATATAAATAAACTTGATTTGATTTGATTTGATGATGTACATTGAACCATGCCATCCAATAATCAGTGATCAATCCAGCTATTTAAAGGGCCAAGTCTGCACCCTAGGCCTACACACACAATATGGCTCATCTACTGCTGCTGGAAGCTCTCGCTGATCGTGCGCTGAGGAGGGAGCGCCAGTACCGCGACCATGCGGACCTGTGTGCACACGGTCCTGTGGTTGCCCTTATAAGGAGCTGGCGGGGCGTGTCTGTATGCTAATTCAGGTGTACGAGCATGCGCGTTCCATTTAAGAATGAGTGGCATTCCTCATCGGGGGCGCGCAGCTGAGAACACTTTGGCGGGTTAAGAACACATTTCCCCGCATTCATGAATCCGAATTATAATTGAGATGTTTCTGCCATCATGCTCAGTTACAGCCTGTGGTACACTGGACATAGTGTCTACATTAGAGTCTACATGTGCCACATTTTCATCCATGGAGACATCGACAGTGTAAAAAAGTACCGGCATCAACTCATACTGAGCGTACGGACTGGTGCCTAGCATACTGAAAGATGTGACAAGCTTTGCTATCAGATCACTCAAATGTGTGAAAATAAACATGACAGCTGTGCCAGTAGCATCTGGGCCATGGGGTAGGCCATCGGGTCGTCTAGAGTGTGGGTCAAAAAAACCATACCTTCCGTGCTGGTCTCGGAATACAGCAATGCACACGGAAGTCATTATCAGCAAAGCGTAGTTCACCTCTGATGACAAGCACTGAAGTCTGTTCGCGAGGTTCAGGTTGACACCTTCGTTAGCTATAAAGATGCCAAACATTGATTCACACTTTGTCATTATGTGTTGCTCTCTGTAGCCAAAAATAATGTCAGGAATTTCTTCGGTATTCAAGTATGCGTGAACTTTTCGGCCATCAGCACTCAGCTGACTCAGAGTAAGTGCATACATAGCATGGCCCCGTTCTAGGACCAAATCAATATCTGACGTTTGGAGGTGTTGTCTCTCATGCAGGAAAGCAAGAAATGTTGCAGAGTTACAGGTGCACTGACTGTTTTTGGAATCAGCATATCTAGGATGTCTCTGACTGCGGGATGCTAACACACGTGTAACATTAGCATGAGAAGGAAAATGGACCTCTGTTGCTGGGCGGATGAGAGCTCACCATCTGTTCAGCTGGTAGTGAATGTTGACTCATCAAACTTCTGCCGGCGCACTTTGAGATTTAGACCTCTTTCCTTTTCTGGGCATGTTCACAGGGTGTCTCACAAAGGTGTATTTCACAAGGTCTATATCACAAAATCTATTTCTATCCTCTACTTGTATTTGTTTTTGGACCTGTGTACGTTTGTTATGTTTATTGTGAAGCATCTTTGAGCACCATGAAAAGTGCTATATAAGTCCTATGTATTATATATATATATATATATTACATATTGTGACACACTCTGGGGTTTGGATGAGTGTGCACAGGACTGAAAACAATAATTCAACGTTCCCACACCAGCATTCAATGAAATAAGGGTATTTATTGACTGTAATGGGGAGGGAAAGTGTAGGGTTAATCGTCGTGCCAAGTCCGTAATTCCAATAGTCGTCGTAGTCCATACACAGGGGGTATCACACCGGGAACTAGTCGCATACGGTCCAGGGCAAGGCAGGCGGGAGGGTAGTCAGGCAGGGAAGGGTCAAACACAAAACGGGTTCTCAGACAGGCAAACTGTCAAGCACACAGCCACTTAGTTTCCTTCTTTCAAACTCACACACAGCGTCTTGGTAACCACTCCTACTCTACTCTACTCTACTCTACTCTACTCTACTCTACTCTACTCTACTCTACTCTACTCTACTCTACTCTACTCTACTCTACTCTAGCCTCCTCCTTCGAGTCTCTCCACCACCCAGGTCCTCTTTATATCCTGGATCCAGGGCCCTGATTGGCTGCCGCGGAGTGCTCTCAACGAGCTGCAGCCAAATCCAATGAGGCTAATTGCCTCTCTCCAAACGCTTGTCTCCTCGGCTCCCTCTGGGGGCCGAATGGGGAATTGCGGCTCCCCATACTGTCTCCCAAGCTCTCTTTTCCTGCCCCTCAGTGGCCGGCTGCCACAATATATTATATATATATATATAATATATATAATTATTATTAAAAGGTCTGTTTCACAAATCTTTCTCAAATCTGTGTAAGTCTCTCTCACAGGGTCTCTCACACAGAAATCAGTTCTCTCTCCCACGGCTGCGAGAAAAGAATGACCGACACATCATCCGGGCAGAACATTTGTCTCGTGTCGTGTCCGAGAACTATTGTATGATTGGTCAATTTGAAGTGGGCATGGTTAATGCACTTTCCACCTGTGTGGAAGCTTGCTGCTGTGGGCGGGGCCTTTGAGGACTTCCCAGGAGTTCTGCACTTAAGTTTTTTGTGAATCATGTTTTCTTCCTTAAACAAAATATGAAGTGTTTTTCATAAGCTAGAACCAACCGATTTAAACCAATAAAATGCAACCTTTCCTATCAGGTCACCGCTGTCGCCGCAGTTAGCTGCGAGCTAACATTACCTCATAATAATTAACGATCTTATTAACGATGAATGAATTGATCATGCTATGTGTATATGTTGTTGGCCTCTCGTGTCACTAAGGAGAAAAGCTTCTATAACACAGAGATATGGCGTTTTTACTGCCGTTTCTTTATTACTGTAACCTGCTTTGACACTGGGACAATGGGATTTGAATTAATATTGTGGGTGGCAATTCTTAAATATTTTTTATTTCTTTTTCGTCTGCTCTCCACTCTAGCTGTGACATCACCCAGCTCCAGCGCAATACACACCCATGTTAAAGTCTCTGAGGAGCTGATGTGTCTTATGATATGTTGTTGGCCTCTCGTGTCACTAAGGAGAAAAGCTTCTATAACACGGAGATATGGCGTTTTTACTGCCGTTTCTTTATTACTGTAACCTGCTTTGACACTGGGACAATGGGATTTGAATTAATATTGTGGACGGGATGGCAATTTTAAAATTAGTTTTTTATTTCTTTTTCTTCTGCTCTCCAGTCTAGCTGTGACGTCACCCACTCTGGCCAGCACAATACACACCCATGTTAAAGTCTCTGAGGAGCTCGTCATTGTTGTGGTGTAATTTAATAAGCTTATTGAATACTGTAACGATCCCCGGGGTGAGAGAATGAATGTCGAGTCAGGATTACAAGTTGACCAACTTGTTTATTAGTAACAATCATTCCACAGGTGACTGTCTGGCCATAACCTACGCCAAACTAAACCAAGACTCCAAAACTCCCGCTCAAAACGTAACAACTCCCCCTTTATTGCAAGCCCCTCCCACTTCATTATGATTTGCCACCCACCCAGATTGACAGGTAACACCTTCCAATAGACGCACACGGGAACGGCTGCATCAGAACAACACAGAATACACATAACACATGTAATTAACGTCCAGGGTCGCTACATTGCCTCCCCCCTCGTCCTCGAGGGGACAAACAAAGTCCTGGAAGCGACCCGGAGCTCTCCGCTCCCGACGAGGCCGTGTGGGAGCTACAGGGGGCAAGGGAAAGGGTGGGGGAGGGGCTGGGGGCCCAGTCGCTGACTGTGGTGATCGATGAGGAGTGGGGGCAGGAATGGGGTTAGGGATGGGCCTAGGCCACTTGGTAAAATAATCCATGGCCGTGAGGACATACTTATTCCCCCTCTCTGTACAGGGTAGTGGTCCCACCACGTCCACCCCAACCCTCTCCATGGGGAACCCCACAGGGCACTGCTGGAGCTGGGCATGTGACCTGTCGTGGGGGCCTTTGCGGGCTGTGTAGCTATCACAGCGGCAACAGAAGTCCTCGACGTCCCTCTTGTGCTGCCCCCAGTAGAACCCCTGGCGGAGGCGGCGGAGGGTCTTAGTCACCCCGAAGTGTACTGAGCCCCATGGACCGCCCGAAGCACTTCTTCATGCAGGGAGCGAGGCACCACCACTTGCCACCTCACCTCTCCCGTGGCCGGTTCCTTCCAGGCCCGCTGAAGCACGCCATCACACAGCCGCAGCGCCCCGAACTTGGCCCACAGTCCTTTGGTGACCGGGGAGAGAATGGCCGCTTCTTCCCATGGAGGCCGCTGCTGTAGCTCCACCCACCGGCGCACTGGTCGTCCTGCTGCTGTCTCCACCCCGTCGTGTCAACCTCCCGGAGTTCGCAACAGACCACCTCCACCGCAGAGCAGCCCTCCTCTTGGCTGAGCAGCTCCTCCTCGCGGCTCTCCCTCCGCTCACACAGTGAAGCTGTAGGCCTGGAGCTCTTCGATCCACCGCGCCACCTGCCCTTCTGGCTCCTTGAAGGACATGAGCCACTGGAGCGCGGAGTGGTCAGTCCTTACCGTGAAGGGTACTACCTTACGCAGAGGTAGTACTTGAAGTGGCGAACTGCTCTGACAATGGCCAGCAGTTTGCGTCGGGTGACGCAGTAGCGGCGTTCAGCCTTGTTAAATGTCCTGCTGTAATACGCCACTACCCGCTCTCCCTCTGGCCCCTCCTGCGCCAGCACAGCGCCGGTGCCGACGCTACTAGCGTCCGTATCTAGGATGAAAGACAGGGCAGGGTCAGGGGGAGAGAGCACCGGGGCTTTGCTAAGAAGTCCCTGGAGGGCCTGGAAGGCAGCCTGGCACTCCTCTGCCCATACGAATTCCTTGTCTTTCTGTAACAGACGGAACAGAGGAGCGGCCACACAGGAAAAGCCCCTCACAAAGCGCCTATAGTAGGACGCTAAACCGAGGAAGCAGTTGTCTGGTGTCTGTTGGGATCGGCCAGTCGCGGACAGCTTTAACTTTGTCCTCTATGGTGCTGATGCCCCCCACCCCCACCTTGTGTCCGAGGAAAGTCACCTCTCTCCTCAAGAAATGACACTTGTCGGGGTGGAGCTTCAAACCTGCCGCAGCTACCCTCTCCAGCACCCGGCGTAGTGAGTCAAGTGCCGCCTGGAAGGAGCCCCCGTGTGCTAGTTGGTCGTCTAGGTAGATGATATACTGCTGCCGGGGGATGCCAGCAAGCACCTGTCTTCCAGAGCACTGAGGTCGTCCAACCAGATGCTCCTGGATGTTCCGAGTCCAAGGAGGAAAACCAGAGGAGATCGAGCATTTGCGGCGGCTGCCCCTCATCTCTGGAACAGCCTACCAGCTCACATAAGATTTACATTTACATTTACATTTAGGGCATTTGGCAGACGCTTTTATCCAAAGCGACTTACAAAGAGTACATTTGTTGAAGGAGAGGCAGCAATATATCACTGTGGTACCTGAAGATAAGAATAGAGCTGTTTTCGAGCATTCATATTTACGAGACGAATAGAACGAGTTTCATAATTGCCAAGTTGCCTGCATAAGTAGCTGGGCAGGCGTGCAATTCTAAGCATGATACAACATCTGAGAACGAACAACAATGCTAAGTGCCATTAATAAATGTTAAGACATATAAACATGCAGGTTAGTGCTGGGGGGGTTATGTAGAGTCCAGGTGAACTCTGAAACAGGTGGGTCTTGAGTCTCTTGCGCGAAGCTGGCGAGCGGACTCGGCTGTCCTGACATGAGCCGGCGAGCTCATTCCACCACTGAGGAGCCAGAACCGTGAAGAGTTGGGACTTGGAAGAGCGGATGTTTGGCTTGTTTTAGTGAAGGCCGCGTACCAGTCGTTTCGGCAGAAAGTTGCTGAGCGAGTGCTCGGCTGGGGGCTAGGGGTCGGACTAATTTTGGAGGTAGGTAGGGGCGGTTCGTTGACAGCCATGAAAGTCAGTACCAGTGTCTTGAATCGAAATGCGAGCGATTACCGGAGCCAGTGGAGGTTGCTGGAAGAGGGGGTTACAATGGGAGAATTAGGTAGGTTGAACACGAGGCGTGCTGCTGCGTTCTGGATGCGTTCGTAAGGGTCCTTGCATTGTTGAGGCGGTGAGTTTCCAGTCCAGCAGAGAGAAGTTTGCAGTAGTCAGACGAGTGAAACTCAGCGCTTGGACCAGGGATCTGCACTGCTTCAACGTGTGAGGAAGGGCCGGATCTGGGCGGATGTTTTGTTGTAGAGAGCATTCTAACAAGATCGGTGGCCACAGAAGGTAAAGTTGCGTTGCAGGACAGCTGGTCATCCAGTACCACGCCAAGGTTCCTTTGCCGTGGGTGCAGGGGAGACGCTCCTCGATGGTGGGACAAGTAAGGTCCATCTGAAGGCAGTCTTTACCCGGTATGAAAGAGAAGCTTCAGTCTTGTCGATGTTTGAGCTTCAGGGGTTGGCGGTCGTTCCATCTGCTGAATGTCGGCCAGCATTTTGGAGATGCGTGTTGCGATGTGGTGTCTGAGGGGGGACAGCGAAAGAAACATTGGGTGTCATCAGCATAGCATGGTAGGAGAACCGTGGGATTGTGATTACAGAGCCGAGAGATCCTAATGTATAAAGAAAACAGAAGGGGTCCCAGTACTGAGCCTTGGGGTACTCCGGTGTCAAGGGTGCAGGAGAAGCCGTGGGATGTGATTACAGAGCCGAGAGATCTAATGTATAAAGAAAACAGAAGGGGTCCCAGTACTGAGTCTTGGGGTACTCCGGTGTCAAGGGTGCAGGGTCTGGACAGGGAGCCATTCCATGTGACCTGATAAGTGCGATCTGTCAGGTAGGAAGTGAACCAGGATAACGCAGTTCCAGTGATGCCAAGCTCTGCCAGGGTGGAGAGGAGAATCTGGTGGTTCACTGTGTCGAAAGCGGCGGACAGGTCAAGGAGGATGAGCACGGATGAGAGGGAAGAGCTTCTGGCGTCGCGAAGGGACTCTGATACTGCAGAGCAGGGCCGTCTCCGTGGAGTGCGCCGCTTTGAAGCCTGACTGATGAGGGTCGAGCAGGTTGTTCTCGGAGAGATAGGATGATAGTTGGGTGGAGACAGCACGTTCTATGGTTTTGGAGAGGAATGATAGGAGAGACACAGGTCTGTAGTGTCGGACGTCGGTGGTGTCCAGGGTGGGTTTCTTAAGGAGTGGCTTGATTCTGGCGGTCTTGAAGGCAGTCGGAAACAGGCCTGAAGTGATGGAGGTGTTAGTTAGGGTGGTGAGGAAGGGAAGGATGTCGCCCGAGATGTCTTGGAGAAGAGAGGATGGGATTGGGTCAAGGGGGCAGGTGGTGGGCATGGTTGGATGGTCACAAGCCTGTTGACTTCTTCAGAGGTGAGGGGGTTAAAGCAGGTAAGGCTGGTAGGGGTGGGTGAAGGGGGAGTGAGGGAAGAAGCAGGGGTGAAAGAGGAGGTAATGTCCTTCACCTTCTTTGTAAAGTAGGTGGCAAAGTCATCAGCCGAGAGGGAGGAGGGAGGAGGAGGGGAGGGAGGGTTGAGGAGGGAGGAGAACATGGAAAAAAGTTTCCTGGGGTTGGAGGCGGAAGAGTTGATCTTTGTAAGATAGAAGGCAGATTTGGCTGCTGACACAGTAGAGGTGAAACATGAGAGGAGGTGGAGGTAGTGAGAGAGATCATCAGCAGAGTCAGATTTTCTCCATTTTCTCTCAGACCCTTACCAGACCCTTACCATTTTTAAATCACTCCTAAAGACACACCTCTTCGCCTTGGCATTCAATTTGAGTTGAGCACGGCATCCCCCCATTGTGCCCTTATCTTTTTATTGTTTTTGTTTTATTGTTTTATTATTGTTTTTATTGTTGCTATTGTTATTGTTTTCTTCTGTTTTATTCTTTGTGCACCCATGTAACTTGTTCAGCACTTTGTCAACGATAGTTGTGTAAAATGTGCTATATAAATAAAACTGACTTGACTTGACTTGACTGTCCATCAGCCTTTCAAAGGTTGCAGGCGCACTGCAGAGCCCAAAGGGAAGGACCCCAAACTGCCACAGACCTCTGCCAGTGTAGAAAGCAGTCTTGGGTCTGGCCTCCGGAGCAAGAGGGCACTGGAAGTATCTGGAGCGGAGGTCCAGTGAGGAGAACCAGGACGACCCAGCTACAACATTTAGGGCCTCGTCTATGCGCGGGATAGGGTAAGAGTCCTTCTTCGTCACTGCATTCAGGGGCCTGTAGTCGACGCAGAGTCTCCACTTACCCCCCTTCTTGGGCACCATCACCACGGCTGCTGCCGAGGGACTGTCGGAGGGCTCTATGAGGCCCGCCTGCTGCATCTCCCACAGTGCCTGATCTGCAGCCTCCTGACGAGCCAAGGGCAGGCAGCGTGGGCGCATTCTGATGGGCCTGGCATCTCCAGTGTCAATTTGGTGCTGCACCAGATGCGTCTGACCCACGTCGCTCTCACTCAGGGCGAAGCTGTCCTTAAACTCTGCCAGTAGTTGCCACAGCTGCTCCTGCTGCTGGGGGTCGAGTCCATCGCAGTTACCCTGCCATATGACCCGTACAGCCGACAGCACCGTCTCATCCCCTGTCTGTGGAAACTGGGCAGAGCAAGGGATGGGGACTGGGCTGATGGAGGGGGTTGCCAGGGGGTCCGCAGGGCTAGGGACGTGTGCCTGTGCTGTCATCGGTGGGGGCTGGATGTGAGGGGTGTTTGATGGGGCCATATAGACCGTGCACCTTAGGCAGCCTGTGCACCTTAGGACGTCCAACCCCAGAATACAGGGGTCCTGTACAGCAGCTACCCACACTGGGTGGAGGACCGTCCTACCCCCCACACAGATGGACAGCAACCCTTTCCCTTTCATGGGTGCCCTCTCCCCCGTGACTGTGCGGAGCTGCACAGTTGTAGGCTGCAATTCGGTCCAGCTTGGTAAAATGTCCGGCCTCACTAGAGTCACGGTAGACCCTGTATCCACCAAGGCCGAACAAGGCCAGGCACCACCGCCCTCGACTAGTGACTAGATGTACATTGACACAAAGTCCCCCACCACCAAGTTGCGGCCCAACCACGAACAACATGGCCGTCATCTTGTCTCACGTGGGGAAGGTGGAGCGTTCCCACCCCCCCGGCCGAGATGCTCGGTTACCTTCAAACCGATGACGACAGGGGCTACAGCAGCCAGAGGGTCGGCGTATCCCTACTTACGCGGACCCCGAGCCGTATTCCCGAGGTTCTCGCCGCAGCTTTATGGGCACTGGTTCTAACCATGTTGGCGGGCTTGCCCGCATCCCCAGCAGCATCCTGGCCCCGGGCCAAGGAGGGGATGCGATGCGTTTCGCCTGAACGGCGACAGCACGGACGAGTCAGTTTTGAGTTCGTCTTCACCCATGGCTGGTTTCTGGGGAGTCCTCACCGCTCTTCCCTTAGATTCTCAACCGTGGGCTGAGAAGTCTGCAGGATTGCTTAGCCCGCGGCTCCTGCCCGACACCAACTCCCTCTCGATAGCCATCTTCCAGCGGCCTTTTTCAAATCTTGTGGGTGGGCCAGCTGCGGTGTGTATGTGTGCGTAGGTCTACAGGGAAAGGGCCTGGCAGAAACCGGTCCCGAGAAACGAAGCTCGCTTTCTGCACCGATGGTGGCCATGGGTGGGCGTCATGCCCGTGCGGTGACATGGCTCTCTATATCGTTGGGCCAGGGCCCGCAGTGTTTCTCCGGCCATACTTCCGTCTATTACATAGTTCTGACGTCAGTAGACCCGGCTCCAACACACTGTCCAAAGCGCCTCCTCAGAGGCCCCCACTAGGGCCTCAAAGTCACCCCTGTCCTCTGGCTTAGGCAGCAGCAAACATTGCAATGCCTCGGGATCCGTGCAATTCGCCACATCGCCGAAACTACCCGCCAGCGTTGGCCCTTAAAAGTTCAAATTGCGCGTGAAAAGCTTCCCTGTCAGCTTTACCGTCGTATCTTTGCCTCTGATGGACACGAGACTTGCAAGAGTAGTGGCGCCGCCATGTTTGTTACCTCTTCGAGTGCGCGCGGCGCGGAAGCTCGTGAGTGTGCGACGCGCGATAAAAAGTCCTTCTAGAGAAATGTCTCTCTGGTGATCATCTCGCCGCCGGGTCCCGGGAGGCGGCTTCCCCCCTCCCAGCGACCGCGAAGTTACGCCCACCCACGCGTCCCTCGCCGTAGTAGCCGTCTCCGTCTCCACCTTTATCCGACAGTCCACAAAAGGAATAGACATTATTGCCTTGTGACCACAAACGCGGCAGCCAAAGCTAAAATGGAATGTGTTGTCGCCCGGACAAGCTCACCGGAAGCGGAAGAATAGAAAAAAAAAACAAAAAAGCAAGGTTCTGCTTTTCACTTTCTGACACCAACTGTAACGATCCCGGGGTGGAAGAGAATGAATGTCGAGTCAAGGATTTACAAGTGAAACAACTTGTTGTATTCACTAACAATCATCCCCAGCTTACTGTCTTGCCATAACCCTACTGCCAACCTAAACCAATGACTCCCATACTCCTGCTCAAAACGTAACAACGCCCCCTTCTATAGGCAAGCCCCTCCACACTTCATTATGATTTGCCACCCACCAGAGTTGACAGGTTAACACTTCAATAGACGCACACTGGAAACGGCTGCAATGCACAAGCGAGACACAGAAATACACATAACATCATGTAATTAACGTCCAGGGTCGCTACAATACTAAGAAAGCATTATTTTGAAGGCCCGCCACACTTGTGACACTACATTAGTGGCCCAGCATTATTTGGCTTGTTTTCTTTACTGTTAGATGCAGCTTTGTAGCTCCCGAAAGCATTGGATCGACGAGGTAAGAGTGGACATGATTCAAAATGGTGCCTCTGCGAATACTTCTGCCTGCAAAGCAGGGCCTCCACGAGTTACAATTTTCTTGTGCACGCTAACAAATTTTCCTACGTTTTGATGTAATAAATTACGTGTGTGGAGTTAATATATGTGGCGGAGATGCGTTTTAAATGTGCGTGCGCAGCTGCTGGAATCCTTCTGCTTGCAGCAGGGTATGAGTTTGAAAAGCTGAAGGTTCAGGCTGAAAAAACTGAGTTTAAAACTGGTCGGCCAATCCTGTCACTCAAGAAGGCTCATAAAATCCAAAAGTATAAGTTGTTTGCTTTTCATAGTTAACATTCGTGCACCGAACATGATTCCAAAATGGTCCCCTCGCGCAATACTTCTGCTGCAGCAGCGGCTCCAAGAGTTAACATTTCTTGTGAACACGCTAACAAATCTTCCCTACGTTTGATCCCGTTATAATTATGTATGCTGGAAAGTTAAATATCTGGTGCCAGCTTATTTAAAGATATCCAAAAAAAAGAAATTTCGCCTGCTCTACCACTTTGGTGACCGGTGACGTCACCCGCTCTGACCAGCGCCAATAAACACACCCATGTTAAAGGTGTCTGAGGAGCTGAAAAATCTATTAAGTTTTTAACTGTTGATTGGAAAAATTATGAATGCTTATGAAATCAATCCTTGGGAAATCATGTTGAAATTTATCCAAGTGTCCTGAACGTTTTAATGTTTGAATGAGTTTCTACCTGAAAAATAGTATGAATGAATGCAAGGAAGAAAGGATGAATATGAGGTGGGCTTTGAAAATGATTTGGAACATTCCCCCCATTTCATTTCAATGGAGGGAAACATTTTCTGAAAGGAAAAAATGTTGAAATATTTTTGGCAAGTTATAAGAAAGAGTATGAATAAGAAAAAATATTAGCAACTCGATTCCTAATTAAAGCTGAAATCTTTTTAAACTATCGACAGAGTTTTCATACGTTGAAAACTGCTGGGAGCGCAGATAACACGCCAAAAAAAGCCCAGCCGCGAATTAAGCAAAAAAAATAAAATACGGCGAATTAACTATATAATAAAAAACACACAATAGAACAACCCTTATGTGGTAAACAAACCACGTTACCGCCTCCCCCAATTGGCAGAAGATGTCTCCCAAACGCAAGAAACATGAACCGGTTAAACCTTATAGCAACATGGTAAAACGTGGCCTGAGACACGCCTAGTCAAATGTAGCGTGGAGGTCGGGGACAAGTACCTGTGCCGAAAATGGCCAGACCGGCGGATGCGTGGTCCACCATTTTCCAAAACCAAGGGAAACCGGAGGGTTGTGCTCCAACTATCGGAAAGTATCACACTGCTCAGGCCTCCCCCGCGGGAAAAGTTTATTCCAGAGGTAGCTGGAAAGAAGAGGCTAACCGGCCGATTGTCGAACCTCAGCTCCAAAGGAGAAACAATTGCGGATTCCCCAGTCCTGGCCGCTGGAACAGTGGACCAGCTCTTTACCCTCGCAGGCGTTGTTGGGCGCCATGAAGGAGTGCCATCCAGTCTACATTGTGCCTTTGTGGACTTGGAGAAGAGCCTATGAAAAAACCGTGAAATCCCCCGGGAATTCCTGTGGGCGGTACTACAGGAGTATGGACAAAGGGTACCGGGCGTTGCGTACGTGCCGATTCGGTCATTGTTACAAACAAAGTGCGAAGGCTGCGCCTCCGTATTCTCGGCACAAAGTCAAGCAGTTCTCAGTGGGTGTCTCGACTACCGCAGGATTGCCCCTTGTCACCGCGTTCTGTCGTGATCTCATGACAGAATCTCAAGCGCAGCCGCAGAGTGCAGCTGAGAGTGGTCCGGTTGGGGACCTCAGAACCTTGAACATCATCTGCTCTTCCAAGATGATGTGGTTCTGTTGGCTGATCATGACCGCTGAATCCTCCAGCATGCCACTGGCGGTTTGCCAGCGAGTGTGAAATTGCAGTCGGCAT
Organism: Coryphaenoides rupestris; assembly: GCA_002895965.2. NCBI lineage: Eukaryota > Metazoa > Chordata > Actinopteri > Gadiformes > Macrouridae > Coryphaenoides > Coryphaenoides rupestris. The sequence continues at coordinate 1,288 of PIJE02000786.1, read as the reverse complement.
TGAGAGTCAGCACGTGACAAAGAGCGACCTCCAAGTTAGGGCCGATGGTTACTTTGCGGAAAAAACGGCTGGAGTGTTCCTTCCGGGTTGCGCGGAGTGATGTTGCTGCCCTCAAGCGAAGGGCGAGTTCACCAGTATCTCGCGGGTCTTGTTCAAAACGCAGTGAGGGCAAAAAATGGAGCGGGAGATGGACAAGGACGGATTGGCTGCAGGCTTCTGCAGTGTTGCACCGGGGCGCTGTTACCGGTCCGTTGTGGTGACCAGAGGGAATCTGAGCCGCGAACCGAAGCTTTCGCTTTTACTGGTTACCATCTACGTTCCAACCCTCACCTATGCGTCACACCACAGCTTGGGTAGTTGACCGCGAAAGTAATGAGATCGCGGCATAACAAGCCGGGCCGACAAATGAGTTTCCCTCCGCAGGAGTGGCTGTTCTCAGCCCTTATAGATAGGGGGGGCCTAAGGAGCCTCAGAACATCCGGATGGGAGCTCGGATAGAGCCGGCTGCTCCTCCGATTGAAAGGAGCTCAGCGAAAGGTGGTTCGGGCATCTGATTAGCGATCCCCCCCGGGTTGCCTCCCCTTTGGAGGTTTTCCGGGCACGTCCAAACATGGAGGAGACCCCGGGGCAGACCAGAAACTCGCTGAGGGGCATTACATATCTCGTTCTGGCCTGTTAATGACCTCTGCGACCCCCCAGAGGAACTAGAGAGTGGGCTGGCGGAAGATAGGAAGCCCTTGGGGGCCCTGCTTAGGCCCGGCTGCCACCGCGACCCGCGCCCCGGATAAAGCGACGAAAATGGATGGATGGACCCTGGCAACATGGTAAACGCTCCATCGTAGCCATCATCTCTGTCAGTATGCCAACTCTACTAACCTACAGCTGGACCTAAGAGGCAGTGACCAGTGTCAACACAATTAGGCAACACAATTTTAAGCTGTAAACATGATAAGTAACAGAAACGCTGCAGTGAACAGGATACAAATAAAAAGTTTCCACGGTTAGGAAAGTCAACCACTTAATATTGCGAAAGCAAAACAATGACTTACTGAGGAAATGAGTCCAAGTGCCCAAGGTAACACAAACGAGGGTATAGGCTTAGGTTAGCCAGCTCTGCTAGCTCAACTAAGTCCCTTCACACCACTTAGTTGGAGCTGACTAGCTTTCTTGAGGCGTTGTTGATAAAGTCGCTTGCAGTGGCAGGATCTTCGAACGGTGTGTGTCTCCGCTCGCACAGGGTGATTTAGTTACTACTGCCAGCGCATACACAGCCCAAACTTGCATGGCC
>PIJE02000785.1:231045-233370 GCA_002895965.2 Coryphaenoides rupestris | reverse complement strand
GGAGAGAGAGAGAGAGAGAGGAGAGAGAGAGAAGGAAGGGGGAAGAGAGTGACAGGGAGAGAGGGGGGGAGAGAGGGAGAGAGAGGAGAGAGAGAAGAGGGGGAGAGAGGGTGGAAGAGAGAGGAGAGGGAGAGAGAGGAAGGGGAGGTGAGTAGGGGGGAGGGAGGGAGTGAGTGCGAGGGAGGGAGTGAGGGAGTGAGTGAGAGATAGAGAGGCACCACTTGCTCCTTGTCCTCCAGCTGCAGTAGGAGCAGCAGCAGCAGTAGGCTGCTGATTTTCACAGTGAGTTCATGTCTGTTCACATGGGCAGTCACATGAGAACTCCTAATGTCTCCCCAGGGCTGTCCTCTGGTTTGCAATGTTGTTCTATTAAGACTTTTCCCTTTTTTTCGGTCCTCTCAGGAGGGAAGAAGAAAAAAAATAAATAAAAAAAGTGAGATGAACATCTCTGTTAGGCTCGTGGAAAATTGCCACTTCTCAAGCAGAAGCCTCTGCAAATAAAAGTAAGCGCAATTTCAACCGCCGTAATTACCCTGCATCCCCCCCCCCCCCCACACACACACACACACTCCCCCACAGAGTGGAGAAACTTAAAAAACACAAAAATTATAGCGTGTCGAGGAAAGAAAAAAACGGTTGCACTAAGTGACGGAGTGTCTCAATCGATGGATCGCAGTGGAATCACTGGGGAAATAAGTTTAAGTTGAACAAGTTGCTAGGTTGCTAGGTTGCTAGGTCTACACCGTGCACGTCGCTGGGTTGCTAGGTCAACACCGTGCACGTCGCTGGGTTGCTAGGTCAACACCGTGCACGTCGCTGGGTTGCTAGGTCTACACCGTGCACGTCGCTGGGTTGCTAGGTCTACACCGTGCACGTCGCTGGGTTGCTAGGTCTACACCGTGCACGTCGCTCGGGTTGCTAGGTCTACACCGTGCACGTCGCTGGGTTGCTAGGTCAACACCGTGCACGTCGCTGGGTTGCTAGGTCTAACACCGTGCACGTCGCTGGGTTGCTAGGTCTACACCGTGCACGTCGCTGGGTTGCTAGGTCAACACCGTGCACGTCGCTGGGTTGCTAGGTCTACACCGTGCACGTCGCTGGGTTGCTAGGTCAACACCGTGCACGTCGCTGGGTTGCTAGGTCTACACCGTGCACGTCGCTGGGTTGCTAGGTCTACACCGTGCACGTCGCTGGGTTGCTAGGTCTACACCGTGCACGTCGCTGGGTTGCTAGGTCAACACCGTGCACGTCGCTGGGTTGCTAGGTCTACACCGTGCACGTCGCTGGGTTGCTAGGTCTACACCGTGCACGTCGCTGGGTTGCTAGGTCTACACCGTGCACGTCGCTGGGTTGCTAGGTCTACACCGTGCACGTCGCTGGGTTGCTAGGTCAACACCGTGCACGTCGCTCGGGTTGCTAGGTCTACACCGTGCACGTCGCTGGGTTGCTAGGTCTACACCGTGCACGTCGCTGGGTTGCTAGGTCTACACCGTGCACGTCGCTGGGTTGCTAGGTCTACACCGTGCACGTCGCTGGGTTGCTAGGTCAACACCGTGCACGTCGCTGGGTTGCTAGGTCTACACCGTGCACGTCGCTGGGTTGCTAGGTCTACACCGTGCACGTCGCTGGGTTGCTAGGTATCTAGGTCGCTAGGCTGCCGGCAGGTTCTCCAGCACGGCGAGTTTAAAACACATCACGGCTCTGGCTGAAAACATTCTAGTTTGTCGAAACGTAATTTCAACTTCAAAGCGAGACCCCCTCCCTCCGCGGCAAACTCCCCGCGAGGAGGTCCCCTACCTGAAATTGCTGCAACACTCCGGATGGGGTTGCGTACGCGTCGGTGTCTCAAGCGCACACGTCGACGGTGAGACAATCGGCGGGGACTAGCTGGCGAACAAATTAAAACCAAAACCAACAACTTCTCCTCTGCAGGCTTCAGGCAAGAACATCGGGCCGATCCCGGTAGCCGTAGTCCAACAAGAGTTCACCGCCGCGGCGATAGTGGCAAATATGAGACCCTTCTCTGTGGCAGAGAAGACAGGGTTCAAGAACATGCTTAAAGTGCTTGACCCGTACACACAACCAAACAAAAGAACACATTGACAGGACGTCAGAAAAGCCATCTCCTGCGCTAACTACGGACTGGTTGGCGCTACAGAGAGCCAGCTCATTTCATGACGGCAGACTGGGAGATGCAAAAGCGTTGATCGCGTTGATCATTGATCGTTCATTTTGCTGCTGATAATCTATGCATTCGTTGTTAAGATGAGATAAGATGGTGCTTTATTACTCTGCGTGGGGAAATGTTATGTCGTTATGTTATGA
>PIJE02000785.1:193545-226045 GCA_002895965.2 Coryphaenoides rupestris | reverse complement strand
GGCCATGTTTAAGTGGATTACTGCGATGTGCAATCACGCACACAGCGGGGGAGGTTATAGATATAGGCTTTGTGTTGCAGATACAGTACGTGTGGGGGGATCTGGGGGGATACGGGAGAGAGATGGCACGGAGATGACATGCCCAAGAAAAACAACTGAAGTGTTGTCAAAGAATCAACGTAAAAGAATGTTTGAATCGACGGGTTTTTGTTGAAACGTCACATGAAAGAAATCGCGCAGTGGAGTGAGTTTATTCTCTTTATTCTATCAAAAAGAATGTACATGTATAATCTACAACAAAGGACTACATTAAATAAGACATCCAAACAAGCAGCAATGACAGGGGTCAACAACAGGCCCACCCCCAGCACCCCCCACCCAGTATATCCCCCCCACACACCCAATCGTTCCCCGTGCAGTGATATAAGGACATGACAGACATGTCTCACATTTAGGCACTTGGATTCCCGACCAAAACCTTCTTTGGCGCGGCCGCTTTTGCACAGCTTTCAAAACACACATTTAGATACAGTAAGTCGGAGAGAAGAGGATTTCAGTGTGTGTGGGATTACTGGGGGGGGGGGGGAGGGGCGGGGATTAGTGGGTACACATTCATGCAGGGAAGCGGCCCTAACTGACTGTCTTTATGTCTCCGTGAAACCCCCCCTTCTTTGTCCCCTGTAAACACCCCACCCCAAATTCGGACAGCTCCTTTGTGGTCTCGCTGCCACGTCGTCTCCAGAAACGGACCGCCTCCAATTAGTAAACGATTAAGTTAAGTTAACTCAAAATGGCAGCTGGTACAGTACGGCACGTATATACATGAAAGGACTCCACGAGAAAAAGGAATCGAGCACTACATTTTCACACGGTATACCTGAAAAACATACAGTTTATTTGTACACAATATACTGTATTTGATATAAGCCTGTTGTAAAGGCGTTGTTAGTGTGGCATTCGAATGGCAGATGGATGGATGGAAAACGGATGCCTGGATAGATAGATGGATGTATATGTGGATGGATGGCTGAGGAATGGATGGATAGATAGATGAAGCGTAGGATGGATGTAGATGATGGATGGATAGATGGATGAGATAGATAGATGGATAGATAGATGATGGATAGATAGATAGATGGATAGATAGATGGATAGATGGATAGATAGATAGAGATAGATAGATAGATGGATAGATAGATGGAATAGATGATGTAGATGGAGATAGATAGATAGATGATAGATAGATAGATGGATAGATAGATGGATAGATGATAGATAGATAGATAGATGGATAGATAGATAGATAGATAGATAGATGGATAGATAGATGGATAGATAGATGGATAGATAGATGGATAGATGGATAGATAGATGGATAGATAGATGGATAGATAGATGGATAGATAGATGGATAGATGGATAGATAGATGGATAGATAGATAGATGGATAGATGGATAGATAGATGGATAGATAGATAGATGGATAGATAGATGGACAGATGGATGGATGGATAGATAGATGTAGATAGATGGACAGACGGGTGGACAGACGGATAGATAGATAGATGGATAGATAGATAGATGGACAGATGGATGGGCTGCAGAAGGATGGATGGATGTTGGGCAGACGGATGAGAGATAGAACAGATGGATGAATGATTAGCGGAGATTTAGCTGAACAGGCGAGTCCAGCCTTCGCTTTTTAAAGTGCTGTACGCTTACAGAAAACATATGGTTGACTAATCCATTCTACTTTAAAGTGTACATCTATATATTGTATATATATTTCTGTGTACATACAGTATATATATATATATATAAACACAAAACAACAGAAATGTGATGCAGCTCTATCTAAGGCACTATAATATTGTAACGGGTTACTCTCTCTTTTGACAAGAGAAGCCTCCCTTTTTATTATCTTATTAGCACAAAACCTTTCAATAAATGCATGCAGATGCCCGATGTACAGTACAGTATATATTATGTATCATTGTGACGGTGAATGCGAGCGGACTGCAGAGAAGCGACTCGGGGAGAGGGACGGCAAAGTGCAATCACATTCCAAATAGCACACAGCTTGGCAGTCGCTGGGTGGTGGGTGTGTGTGTGTGTGTGTGTGGTGGGTGTGTGTGTGTGTGTGTGTGTGTGTGGCGGGTCTGTGGTGTGTGTGTGTGAATGTGTGTGTGTGTGTGTGTGTGTTGTGTGTGTGTGTGTGTGATCTGTGTGTGTGTGTAGTGTGTGTGTGTGTGGTGTGTGTGTGCGTGTGTGTGTGTGTGTGTGTGTGGTGGGTTGCACAAGAGCAGAGCTTTTGTGTCTCACTTTACCAGATGCCCTGTATTTGTAGCAGGCAGCAGCGAAGGCAAGGATTGGAAAAGGCAAAATGTCCTACTAGCGATTAAAATGTAAATGGCCACTCTGCACTTTTCTCCCCCCCCCCCCCCCCCCGTTGCATCTAAAAAAGCACAGTGTTAAAAAAATTTTAATAAAGCATGTCAGGGCCAATGTACCCCCAACAATGTCGTTCTGTCGTGGATTTCGACAAATACCCCGCCGCCATCGGCCACAAGAGAAAGACAATGTGACAAAAAAAATTCCAGAATTGCTCTGTAGACTTCAGCTCTGCTTGCCACTAAATTAAGCCACCCCCCCCCCCCCCCCCCCCTAATCCTCCACATTTTATCCCTGCGCGATGTAGAATCTCAGCGTTTGGTTTAATTAGACGCCCACAAAGAAAAAGTTCCAGCCGAAGGACGTGGGAGAATTAGCAGCACGATGCGTCAGATTACAAGCCGAGGGTCTGGGCTTGGTGAAGGTCCATCTGTTTTTGGTAATAAACTCCCCATCAAAGTTAGAACGCACCATATTGTACTCCAAAAAAAATGCACGAGAAAAAGTTCTGCAATGACTACAAGACAGATGATATCGCAATCACATTTTTTTGCTCTCAGTCTGATGCTGGTGCTCCGTCCAACGGTGACAGCAGAACAATGAGGACACTGTCGAGTAGAATGTCGACGCATTATGAGTCCGGAACAAAGAACCCGCACCTCTGACCATCGGAGGCTCAGGAGATGCCCCGGATCTTTCATTTAAAGAAAACCAGTTCTGACGAGGAAGACTTTTTTCAGGCGCCATCTGAGTGTCTGCACATCGTCCGCCGTGGGAACGGAGGGAGAAAGACGCCAAGAAAGAGAGACAGAAAGACAGAGAGAGCGAGCCACCAAGGTGAACAATGTAGTTTCTGCTTGAATATTCAGGAGATTCGCTCATGTTTGTCACTTGTGTATTCCTCCCTTTTCCCCTGGCTTCCTGTCAAAACGTTCTCAAGGTTTATTTTTCCAAAAAACAAACTTTGTGTCCAGCATCGAGACGTTTTCATTATATTTGTTATGTTTATATGCATTATTGAACTTTACTTTGTACGAGTTTCATGAAATAAAGGCTCTAACTTGAATAAAAAGACCTTTGGGTGTGACCCTTGAACATTTTTCACTTTCTTTCTTTGGACATGAAAGCAATGTATTCATACTTTGAGTTTTAGCCCTTTTAACCAATATTTTCAATTTAGCACGACCCTTTCTCTTACTCGTGAATCATTTGGCCAGGTGCAATATTTGGCATGGCATTTCAGATATAGAATTGAAGTGAATTAATTGACCGCGTTCCTGTGGTTCACAGTAATAACGAGCACATTGTAAACAGTGAGGCCTTTTAAAAAACGGCACGCAGCCGATCTACACATCGGAATATTCAGTCACACGGCAACGCACACACTGACAACATCTAACACACAAGCGTGGAAAAACTAACGGTAAACTCTCTTCCCGAGGACGCTGTAATGACACACGGTTGGAAGTAATTAAAACAGGTTTCCAAGTGGTTACCATGTTATGGTGAGAGACAATGCACGGAGCAAATTACCTCTCCAAGGCGGTTTACACTATACAGGGGCAACGCTGGAGTTTATATCGGGGTTTATTTCATGAGCAGACCTTTATGTCGACACACGGTATTGACTCTGAGTTTGTAAGGTTCAGGATGTATACAGTATAGAGTTGGGATATTGAGATATGATCGGAAAATGGGACGCATTTTGACAGGAGTTACAACGTGATAGAAGACAATATCGTTTTCTCCACATCGGCTCTGATATTTAACATTCAACAGTGAATGTGCTGGGACCATGAAGGGCGCCTGCCACTTTGTTTGCAGAGAATTCCCCACTTCAGTTCTTTTTCCACATTATTGGCCAGCAGGGCAGGGCTTGCAAAAACCGCCCGAACCCGATATTACATTTAGTCAACTCACCCCGCAGAACCGCACCGATGCGCTGTCATGATATTCACCGTCGGCCTCAGATTTGAATGTCGGCTTAATTATTTAAAGAGAAGATATCAACAGAAATATAGTTATGATCACAGCGACTTTTTTTCCTGCCTTCATCTCTCCTGAAACTTCTGAAAATGAAGTGCGATGAAAGTGTTTTGTTGTTACAAATCAGCACCACAATATCTACTTAGCCTATTTCAAGTGACTCGCCCGCAAATTACCCACAAACTTATTTTTGATTCATGCGTTTGATTCGTGACCACATCTAAATCGAGACATGTCTACCGTGTGTTAATTAACTTGCGGATATAAACGACGATAAAGGCGCCGTTACAGACCCGACGAGGTGTCACTTAGTCCCAGGGGACCACGGCGGGCTCCCTTTTGAATTGTTTCACGTGGTACTACTGTAGTATTACTGCGGTTCTAAAAAACGAGGAACGCGGCCAAGGATACACATCAGGGGTCATATTTCCAATTATTGTTTCCTTTAAATGTCAGCAACCTCCACAAATCCACTGCGATGAGATACGGCGGAGCCACGCTTCCCTTGACCGGGAGTCCGTAACCTCCGCGCTGACATACTGTCCCTTTAAAACGTGGCTCTATTATGAGCACAATGCGGTCACATGGGGGGACGTGATTCATTGCCACAGAGAGTGACGTATTTTCAAATGTCAGGTGTGATTAGTCATACACAAACATACATATATATATATATTATGGTATATTATGAGCAGCCGTAGTCAGTGGTGGTCATGGTGGTCTCACATCACACACCAGCTATCAGATAGTTACTCTGGGGGGGGGGGGAGGGGAGGGAGAGGGAGGGGGAGGATGGGACAGTGGAAGTTGTGGAGTTGTTTTATTTTGGGGGGGGGGGGGGGGGGGGGGGGGGGGGGGGGGGGGGGGGGGGGGGGGGGGGGGGGGGGGGGGGGGGGGGGGGGAGGGAGAGGGAGAGGTGGGAGACAGACACTGAGTCAACAGACGCTGAGTCGAATCAAGAGAGACACAGATTGAAGGAAAGATGAAATGGCAGAGCAGAGCAATACAGTTAGGGACCGAGAGCGAGACAGAGCAGGCTGGCTTTGAGACTTTGGCACACAGTCGCGTTTAGGACACGTTTTCAGGTGGTGAGATCAACCAGATAGCTCCTTCTGAAGACCGCTGTTGGCGTCCTCTTTTCATGTAATTTTCCACGGTAATTCTTTCATTCCGTGATGCAAAGCTCATGAGACCCCCTGCTGATCTAACAATGAGAATACACAATTCTCCAATTCATGGAGAATTGCTATACTATACCTCAACAACGGCCAATGTGCCAGACGATACCTCAATTACAGACAATGTGTCGTATTATATCTCAACTACAGGGCTTGGACTATACTATACCTCAATTACAGGGCTTGGACTATACTATACCTCAATTACAGGCAATGTGCCACACTTGACCTCAACTGCAGGGCTTGGACTATACTATACCCCACAGCAAGCCATAGCCCAGTTCCACAATCAAACAAGCTTATCATATCCAACGATATAAAAACCATTGCCACATTCTCAGTTCAAATCACGACAGAGATCCCCACAATACATTTTTAAGCGCTATTCTGAAATGTAAAACTAAAGCAAGTTATTACATTGTGATCGTGATAATCACTATCCACACCTAGTATATTATCAGCTTGCAAATTGCAATTTGTGATGCAATTGGCCTTGGAAATTAAGAGGAAGTCACTTCGTTGATTCACATCATAATGGACTGTGTAATGGTTTCTGTAACATCCAAGCCACCTTGAAATATTGCATTTCGAGGACAAGCACACCACCCCTCTCCCCAACACCACCATTCAAGTTATTGCAAGGAAAGCTTTGTTAATAGGGCATTCAGGTGCTCTGCTCCTCAGCATGAACTCCTCCAATACTTTTTAAGAACAATGGTGAAAATGCCTTTGGTGTCGGTTTTTTTGTTTTGTAGGTGCCAGAGTATTTGAGTTTTAAATCTGTGAAACCCAAACTTAAAGTGTTGTTCGGAGTTGTATCTGTAAGTTGTTATGCTGCGGTCTTGGTCAGGTCTCTGTGGTGGAGAGAGAGAGAGAGAGAGAGAGAGAGCCTTGATCTAAAAATACATATCAAAGGTCAAATATGAAAGAAATGAAAAAGTGACTCAAAAATGTGACTTTAGTCGGTTAAAAATAATACCCTGGCACAGGTTAAGATAAAAGTGTGCAGAATAAATAAATAAAAGTAGAAAGAATCAAAAAACTAAGTGACACCAAGGAGAGGAGGAGGAGGAGGAGGAGGTGAAGGAGCAGATGGAAAAACGATGAAGAACCATACAATGCAACCAGTCTCTTCTATAAAAGATATTTATGTGGTCGTACTATTTCAACAGGGCACCGTATCCTGCTACGTATTATACGTACAGTATATACTGTGTGTTTCTGTGTTCCTTTAATTCACAAACAATGAAAATACATTGCATGGTTAATTTACTGCATATAAACTATTAACACAATAAAACAACACATACATATAGATCTAAACAACAGACGGTGAAATACTCACCAAATATCACAATAAACCATCATAAGCGCATACTTCTAAATAATGACTAAACAACACCCAAAGAATTCCACTCACATCTTTCCATAGAACCTGCTGGCTGCTGGACTGAGTTCTTGCCTCCATTATGCAAGCCCACGGGAGGATTCCTTCCAGTCGTCCTAGTCTGGGAAAAATGCAACTGCTCTGGAGTGCACAGCTCCCCTCCATTGGTAATTTGGGGGGTGTTCTAAAGGGGAGGGAAGTTGCTCAGTTGGAATAGAATTACTGTAACATTTGAGATAGCCATTATAAGCTGAAGCAGATGCCTCCACCCCTGCACCGTGGTCGGGCGCTGTGTCTCTCAAAAAGGTGGAAAATTGTAGATGGATTCACACTGAAAGACAGACTGCGTTGAATAAATTATATGCCGTGCGTTCGGGAAAATACTAGCTTACCACTTCGACAACCTTTGATGTTGTGTGTGTGTGTGTGTGTGTGTGTGTGTGTGTGTGTGTGTGTGTGTGTGTGTGTGTGTGTGTGTGTGTGTGTGTGTGTGTGTGTGTAGGTGTGGTGGTGTGTAAGTGCAGGTGTGAAAAACACCTTCACACAGTACATAGTTTTTTAGTCGAGTTATATTAGTTAGGTAGATAGTTATAGTCACACAAAATCCTCAACTACAAATGTTCTAGGTTTAGTTTCTATAGCTTTTGTCAACACAATGTAAGAGAGCTCACACACTGAATTCACTGTAAGTTGCCTGTCTGTCTGTCTGTCTGTCTGTCTGTCTGTCTGTATTTCTTTTTCTTTCATCAATTCAAAGGACTATCGTGTCGTTTATATGCATTTGTGTGAGACATACAAACAGGCAAAGTCCCAATTTGCGTGCAACCTGAGCAAATACAATTTTCGCCGCAGTAACTGATCACAGCCTGTGGGACGCCGCCGGTACGACGACCTCAGTGCTGGACGTCCACGGGGGACACCGAAGCCGGGCGAGGTCGGGGGCCCCCCCTTCCGAAATAATAGAAGAGGACATTTTTTTTTCCCGGTCAAGCTGCTGCAAACCTTTAGCAAGTATAGCAGACCACCATTTGAGCGCATATTAGGTCTGTCAGATCTGATAGCGGTGGAACCTAGTCAGCTGTTCCCCATTGATATAAATCTTTACAATTACTGTGACATTTTGCTTGGATAAATCAAGCAGCCGCTCTTTCAGGAATAGTGTTGTGTCAGCAGCGGCGCGGAGCATGGCACCCTCATTCCAGCGGCGGCGTTCAGACCCAGGCCAGGGGGCTTTGACACCCACAGAAGAGAATAAATAGCAATTTAGTCTGGAGCGCATGCCAGATACTCGTCGATTACAGCGAAAAAAGGGGCTGGAGATGGAAGGAGTCGAGGCGAACCGGGGAAAACCTGTAAATAAACATGCGCGCCCTCCACTTCAAGCTTCGGCCCAAATACTTACACAAACCCTACCATTTATCCCTGAAAGTTTTGGAATGCATTTTATTTTTGGCGTTTGGTAAATTCCGGAAGCAAGAAAATGAAGTCACACGGAGAGCGAGGCGGCTTATAAATGTTCCATGAAGAAAGTTTGTGATTAAAAGATTTTCTGAGGAAAAATTGCAAACGCTTCTGGGGCCGTGCGACGGTGCATTTGTTGTAATGAGCCACTCCTTGTTGTGGATTACAAACCAAAAAAAAAACCAAATGTGAGCCTGTCTGTCTCAATGTGGCTCTCTCACTTAAATACAGTCACAGTCAACCTTGGTATACCCCCACATCATTTCTATTGTCAGTGTCCAGCACACACACTTTGGCATTAGTACAATGACGGTCTCTCCAGATCCACTCGGTTGTGGTCGTCTTGTGGTCATTGTTGGATTACTCAAAGAGAGCTGACCAGAAAGAAGTCGAAGACGAATGAGAAAAATGCAGCGACATCCGAAATAGAAAGGAGGGGTGTTAGATGAATGAGGGAAATGCAGAAACACCTTTATTTGACCATATTGCATCCTCTGTTTCATTTCTTTCCCATTTAATAAGCAAATTCAACGTAGACAGTGAACACACACATCCAAACACACACACACACAACACACACTCCTAGTCCTACTGACGACCTACAGGCCACGGCATGCTGCTGCTGCTGCTGCTGCTGCTGCTGCCACCCACCGAAGTCACAACCAGGAGCTTTTTCTTTCTTTTATCACCTTCATCAGTTACCCAGAAAGCATTGGGGCAGCATAAAGAATGCCACACGCCCCTCAACATGGCGCGTACTGTACTTTAATTGCCTCATTGTGATTCATTGGTAATTGTTTCTGCTCATTATTTAGCATAATGGAATGAACCATAGACACAATTAATGATACATGTGTGTGTGTGTGTGTGTGTAAATAGCTCTGGAGGAGCTCTGTAAATAGATATGTCGCTAACTAAGCTTCCAACAAACAGATGCTACAGCGAATGCTAAAAGAGAAGAAAAAGGTGTTTGTTTGGTTTTTATTTTGGAAATGTTCAGGATAACTCTTCATCATCTCTGAAGACTTCCTTTGAGTTGTTTCCCCCGACGAAGGAGATGAATAGAAGCAGATTGCAACGCCGCAGAAAAATTTCCGACGTTTATACATTCATTTCTTAAGACTCACCTTGAGACGGGTGTTACACTGACGGAGGATTTTCTCAATTTCTTGCATGATGGGACAGGTGTATTTACCTAGATAATTGTATTCCTCATCCAATTTATAATGCGATTAAATATTAATACAATTCTGAGTTTGAAGAGAGGCTGTCTGTAAGAAAGAAAAAAAACCATACCGTGGAATTGTTCTCCTTACTTTGCAACATTCCCATCACCGCATTAAATGAAAATAAGCCGAAAAAGTCAGAAAAAAAATATTCAACTTCTAAGGATGCATTCAATATTCCACAAACAAAGGACTTTAAATAAAAGCTACAAGAATAAGTGGAGATATTTTTCACTGTGATGAATTCGCCGTATCTCGCCTAGGCTTTGTTTAGCTAAGGGAAACACAATTTTCCAGTTTGGAGCCGACTGCTGTCTTCTGAATGAGCTCTGGGACCCCTCGTCGCTGTTACCCCACCGCGTGGGCCATAGACACAGACAATGAAGCACGACGTCAAATCCCAAGCCAAATAGTCATTACCTCGCCGCTCTGCGGTGCGCCAATTGACTTGACTTGAATGAACGCCACAGGTAAATGGGCAGTGATTTGCTGTCTTTGTTTGGTGCTGTGTGTGTGTGTGTGTGTTTTATATACAGTATACGATATATAAGGCAGTGCATTATGCTTTAATGGCTATTATGTATGTCGGATGCAATTATAACACAAATAGTATACACTTCTTATAGCTGTTATCTCTCTGCATGTTTTAACCTTGGGGGGTCTGGGCGCAAACGTTCATCCAGGAGATTTTCAGCACTTTTGAGGTATAAAACAAACACAATGATGCATTTTGTTAAGGCATATGATTAAAGCAGACATAATAATCAGCAGTAACCATGGGTATTTGATCATATTCGTGTGGAGTGTGTGTGTGGTCGGTGGCTGTAGGTTTAATCAGCCTCCCCTGGCCTCGAGTCAGGGTCTGGGGGGCTGGGTGAGGCTGCACACCTGTGGTGCATTGATTTATGAGTGCACACAGGTTAAGGCGGCCATCACAATACAATACAATACAATACAATACAATACAATACAATAAACCGGTTTATGCAACATCTACCTCTGTCCTTGACATTGGAGGGCAGGAGCTACTGCTACACCAGAGCTTCTGCCAAATGCCATGTTGAATAAACCAGTTCGCACTCACTGAGTGTGTGAGTGATGATGGCTGGCTAAACCTGTGTGCATTGATTAGTCAATGCATCACAAGTGTGCAGCCTCACCCAGACGCTGACGCCAGGGCCAGGTGAGGTTATTTTTTTAATCAAAGATGACGGGAGGATTCGCAAGCTGTAGAGAGAGAGAGAGAGAGCAGAAAAGAACGCATGGAAGCAATATTTTGAAATTGAAATCCCTTTTTTTCAGTCAAAACTGTTTGGGTCAAGAGAAATCTTATTTTTTGACTAAAATGTAGAAAGTTATCAAACGGGGGCGATCCCCGACGGAGGACCCATCTGCATCGCGGTGCGTTTAGCCGCGCCACGTACACACACAACTGTGTCGGCAAAACACCTCTGACGGCCTCCTGCTCCCCCCGCGCCCCCAAAAATAGAAAGAGAGCGGAAAGCAGGAAGTAAGACAGTAAAACCGCGGGAGCTAAGCAGCACACTTCAACAGTATCCCCTCAAGGCTCCAGGAGAGAGCGGCATAAATAAAGAGTTTTGCGCGCTGGATGCCCGGGCTCCAGTGGAGCTCCGATGGCAGAAGTGGTTCCTAAGCAACTGTTGCCGTGTCGCCGTGGGGGGCACTGCAGCGGGCCTTTCACAAGTGAATCATCACGAGGCGCGATCCCCCCCCTCATCAACCGGGTTTTAACTGCACGTACGGCCACAGATTCACTCGGAAAAAAGTAGTATGCTGTGTTATGAGGGGGGGGGGGGGGGGGGGGGCGGTGCTTGATATAGTGGGAGGAGACATATTCATTGTTTCACTGCACCTGTGCTCCCGACTACCCCGGGTGAGAAATAGTGTGTTGTCAGTGTAAATGACAACGCGAAGGCTTAAACGTGGTTTGAACGTTTGTATATTAATGCAAGATCTGTGCACAACTGAACTCGCGCAATTATTTTCTGCCTGGAGAATAGTTTAGGCTGTGAGGGGACTGAGTGGAAAGTTGAGGTGTAAGTTCTAGAACGCTCTTACGCCGCAAGCCTATATTTACATGGTATTAAATGTCAACCGGGGAGAACGGCCCCATTTCTCACACAATAATTATCATCATTTGATTAGTCGGAATGGACGTGTTTTTAGAGACCTTGGATGATGTTGAATGGGCCCAAGTCTTCATCGTAAGTGGGGCCCTAAATTATTCGAATGCAGTCATTTTTCTCTTCCCTTTCATCAGCCTTAGACTGCACACAACTATATTGTAATTTGCCAGAGAGGGATAATTCAATTTATCACTTTTAATTAGATATGTGGTTTATAATTGAATCATGGGTTTTTCTGGTACTGTCGGCTACATTTCTACCCAAGGTGAGGGAGTGCCATATAAGGGGGAGCCTATATAAAAACTCACTCGTTATTAAATTAAAAAATTTAAAAATGGATGTTTTCATGCTCTACAAATCCCCCCCCTCCCCTGTGCATATGCCTTTTGGTTTATTCTCATCTTAAGCAGCACAGAAATACATTCAGACATGGATACTATGTTTTACTAACGTTTTCAACTATTAAAGGAAGTATAGGAAGCATCTTCTGTTTAATAGCTGTTACCCACAACCATTAAGCAATGGCACTTAGTGACTGAGTTTAATAATATTGTAGAATACTATTGTATTACGTAATTAATAGAACCTGAGTCATGTCCGAAAGGATGTTTTCATTTTGCCGATGAGCTCACTATACAGTCCTTTATATAAGACTAGTTCACATTTGTTCAATGTTTACACTATAAAAATAATAGGCTGTCTCTGCACTGATATATACATGTATGTCTGACTTTTTGATATTGGTTTGGTGTTGATCCCGCAAAACCTGTAGGAGGTAATATAAATAATGGGGCTTGCTTTGCAACCACACTAATAAACAGACAAAACAATCCTGATAGCAGATTCTTTCTTAATACAGTGGACGGACCACAAAATGTGATAACGATTACTTATTATTTCATGATCTATAGCTCGCAAACAAGCAAAAGGACAGAGAGTCAGATATATATATTCCCACACACAGATGAACAAAAGAAAAGTGGCAAATTGGCTTCATATGGCAAACAAAACCGATCTCTTTCAACCCTAACTTGGCACATATCATACCAGGATGATGTACCAGTCATTATATCCAGGGGGCAGCAGCAGCTCAGGAGGTAAGAGCGGTTGTCTGGCATCAGGAAGGTTGCTGGTTCGATCCCCGGGCTCCTCCTCCTAGCTAAGTGTCGAGGTGTCCCTGAGCAAGACACCACCTAACCCTACCTGCTCCTGACGTGTTGGTTGTTACCTTGCATGGTTGGCACCGCCGTCGGTGTATGAATGGGTGAATGTGAGGAAACTGTAAAATGCTTTGGATAAAAGCGTCATATAAAAATGCAATCCATTTACCATTTATGTCCATCATCAGAAAATGTATTGGTGGTGCATTGCAAAACATAATATAATGCTAAAAACTGCTAAAAAGACACAGAACACTCTATGAAATATAACGTTTTGGAACATTTGTATGCATACGGGTCGATGTATTTCTTTTATCCCAGCATGATTTGTTTTCAGTTTCTAACGCGGTCTCGTGGCCTTTGAACGGGCTGTTGCCAGTTTATTAAAGGATCCAGGGGCTCCGCACTTCAAAAGGCAAGCGGACGAGCGCGGAAGAGCTGACAGGCTTCCCAGTTGTGAGCACATTTAATCAAACAGAATTACACTTTAGCAAATGGATGGAAAATGGACAAAGACGCTTTGTAGCAGTTACTCGTTTAAATCATCTAATGTGTAATTTTAATCGAGCCATATGTACTCTTTCTTTGAAATATGCTCAATTCAGGTTGAATATGGCGCTGTAATCGCTGTGAAATTACCCTGTGATATAATTATACAATGATTAGCACATTAAACATTTGGGATTTTTATTCTAACTCTTTTTTATACCCTTTCACTCTTGAGTAAAATATTCGCTGCAGTAAGGTCCGAGGGGGTGTGGCCAAACATTATGGGTTCACCAATTAAGGCTTAACCTGAGCTATTCTTTATTTTTTTTATAAAGACAATTACATTTTTAATGTTCAACATCTGGTGGATGAATATGAAGCTAGCCGCTATCACACCGCTATAAATACAAGAGATTTAAAAACTTTTATGAAACAATTAAACCAAAGCCGTTAATCAGGACCAATGCATTACGTCTTTGCAGAATTCAGCAATTAAATTGGTCTATTATCACGTTGGAAACTTTTTTAATTTGAAAGTGATTCATTTTATCAGCTGCGGCAGAAATACCTGAATTCTCAATGGAGTGGGGATCTGTCATGAATAAGTATCTTGAAATTATTCTCCTTGTAATATTGATGTTGAAATGCAAATATAAAACATCCTACAGCCTATTAAACATCTTACATGTTACAATGCATAAATTGTTTTTTATGTCACATGAGTCCAAGGGCTTCAATGGTCTTCTTAATAAACACATAAATCCTTTTTTAGAGCAAATATATATATTTCAGCGGCTTTATCCACCTTGTATAAGGGTCCAAAATGTTGTCGAAAACCTCCAAAATTCCAATTGACAACATTCCAGGGAGTAACGGGCTTCTTAAAGCAAAGGCTGGCTCTGCTACTTGATATTCAGTGTACAGTATATAGCCTTGCAGAGCGTCAGATGGATCTGCATTTGTATTTTCTCCCAATCGCTTGTACGTGTTTGCCATTGACATACAGAGAAGTAGGCTGTCATACACATCACTTTTTGGGGTCAAGGGGAAGCACTTACACTGAAGAATGAAAGGCAGGGCGTGCGTGCGTGTGTGTGTGTGTGTGTGTGTGTGTGTGTGTGTGTGTGTGTGTGTGTGTGTGTGTGTGTGTGTGTGTGTGTGTGTGTGTGTGTGTGTGTGTGTGTGTGTGAGTGAGTGAGTGTGTGTGTGTGTGTGTGTATCTGTGTATTGTGGTTAGTCTGTGTGAGATTAATGTACACCACTGGGAATAAGTAGTGATGAAAATATTAATATTATTTAAAACAAATTCCAAATATAATTAGGTATTTTGATCCAAGTGCAATTGCTTCAAATTAGTAGGCCTAAAAGTTTGGTCTGCTATAGATTTTATATTATTAGTCTTATAGGAAGCCTTCACCTTTGTGCTACCTGCTGGAGAAAAGGTTAACTGGGGCCTTCAAGCTACAGCGGGGGGAACATTGTGACAGCGTATACATGCGCGAAATCAAACGTATTTTCCGAAATCATTTCTGAATTTTAATTTTGTGGCGTTGAGTTGCAAACAAAAGGGGGTCGGGGGTGGATCGGCCAATTCCCGGGGGGGCGACGCAGCTGTCGGTGATGAGTATGATGAGTGAACGTCTGTACGGTATATTGACATTCTGTTCCGCTCTTCCCAGCAGTGAGACTGGGTCCTAGAACGGAGAAGGACGTGGACTGTTGCTCACAAATTGTCTGCGTCTTATTTCATTGCGTTGTGTTATTTCAGCGTTGGCGCCCGTTTTTTTAGTTTTAGTACATTTCTGTTATGTTTGCTCTGCCGTGTACAATAAGAGACTCCGGGTCGACGGAAACATCTCTGTGTCGACCGAGTGGACTCATTGTACTGGCAAAGACTTTTCTCTCTTGAGTAAAATATTGTTCACTGCAGGAAGGTGCAAGGTGAAGGCTTAACCTGAGCTTTAGTTTTTTTTATATATGGACGATGATGTTTTAATATTCATGTGGTGGATGAATTTGAAGCTAGCCCATCACAGTGGGCTATAAATAAAAGGGATTTCAAAACTTTTATGAAACAAAAAGGCTCCGCTAATACCAGAAAACTTGGATTCCAATTCGGATTTAATTGTCAAAACAATGAAATGAAGTGCTAAAGATAGCACAGTGGCGGACTTGACTGAGGGAGTTTAGTGCTCTCCGCTGTCATACAAGTAGACCGCCTGCTGCCTCCGTTACGGTAAAAACCAAAATAAAGATACACAGTGCAGAGGTCGTTTTGGACGTCCGAGTCACACGGATATTTAGATATTTTTCCCTCCACTTCAGGGCGACCCTCCCTCTCACCACCACCGCCACCACCGCCGCGCCGCCGCCGCCACAAGACCCCCCCCCCCCCCCCCCCCCCCACCGGAATCAACATTCTCTGCTGCCCCTTAGGCCAGACCGCCAGCTTTCTCATGTCAGCTGGCGTCGCACCTCCAACTCATAAGTAGCTGTTTGACTTTCACTTTCAGTTCCCGCGTCATCCGGAGCATACGCGCGCGCCCGCCAGACAAGGTTGCGCTCTCCTTGGTCGGTAATTATATGCCAGTTATAAGTGTCCACTTGTGCATGCAGATGGCCCGCGCTCCTTGAGCTCCGAGGCGTCTTGTCATACCTTATCTACAGACCTGGACTGCTAATCACGTCCTATGTTAAGGAAAAACGTCACCAGGCACCTTGCCTATCCGTACACAGACCTAGACCGTTGCCTGTGGTGTCCTAGACGTGGGAAACATCTTATAGGCACCTTGACGTATACCGTCACAGTTCCTCGGTTCAATCTTTTAATGGAAACACACACACAACACACCACAACACACAACACACAACACACACAACACACAACACACACAACACACACACACACACACCACACACAACACACACACACACTACCTCAGCCTCTTTCTTTTGTGACAGTTTCATTTAAGCCACATTTGTTGACTTTTGGACTTTTCATTTATTTCTCGAGTGGAATTGGCCGGACTACCGAAAGCCCGGAACAAAGCACCGTGGCTTTATGGGGGCTGGACTGTTTGGATGGGCTGATTATGGATGTGATGAATGAATGAACGAATGAACGAATGAATGAATGAATGGATGTGTGTTCCGGAACACACGCTGTCGAGAAATATGCTGCCGCACAGCACGTCAATTAAGCAGCCGTTTAATAATTATAAATGTCAGCAGAAGAGTTTGTATTATGTTGGGGTAGCTGGATGCTTCTGCAACAACAGGGGACACTCAGACGCCTGCTGAAAGCCGGAGTCCAAAGGAAATATTACAAAGTGGATCTATTGTTAAAAACACCAGGGCACCTCGGGCTGACACAGTTTATGAATTTATAATGTTGTTATCCGCACACTTGTGAGATTATTTAGTATGAAACAATGTCATTATTTGATATTCTGCTTTTATATTCATGGATTTTGGCCACTTTTCTAAATTATTCATATTAGCACCAAAGTCAACATGCAGAAGAAAGAAAATGTCTTGAAAGATGTACGATATCAAGAGAGCGATACCAATATAATAACGTGTATTCAATGGAGCTTTTCCTTTGTGACTTGAGGTTAGAGGTTTTTTTATTGTAATTGTGTATCATATGTGAAAATACATATAAAACACATCATGTCCTGGCGTCCGTCATTAGAAATTGTGCAACACTTGTCTGCAATATTAACAAATAACACACACAAAAAACTGACCAGAAGTCAGAACAAGATATTACAAATAGATAAAAACCATACAACAGGCTTGTGAATTGTGGCTTTTCATAAAAATAAATTTCTCAAATGTGCTGTTTCACCTGCCGTCTGCGTTGCATTCACATTGAAAAGGTCAAGAGGTCGCTCAGTGTTTGGTTGTGAGCATCAGCCTGCCCTTTGTCTGTCTGAAAGCCCGCTCCGAGGTAAATAACATGAAATCCTCATCATGTGTTCATTTTGCTATCTGATGTGTACATCCAAAGCACAAGACCGGCTTCAGGCTGTTGTTCGGTGTCCATGGCATGAGTGCATTCGGAAATGGAGGAGGGGGAGGTACAAAACGACGACAGAAATCAACTACTGTGAGAAGGAGATCATCATTCACTCTATCATTGACTTCATCAAGGTAATTCAAGGTCTACACCCTCTCAGTATTGTCAAACAACAGGGTTTTTTAAAACTCTTGTGCCTTCACCTACAACCAGACGTGGTCGCAATCTCTCGTGATACAGTGACAAACAGTGAGTTGAGTAAGGAACACTGGAAACGAAGAAGACCGCCATGGCGGCCATGAGTGAGATTGAGTTCACCGCGAACCGCTAGCGATGGCTGGACAGCACATGGACACGTTTCCATTGGTGTCACAGCAACATTCGGACCGAGCCGAAACTCTGGAGGTGCTCTGCTGCTCTTGCATGCAAACAACTCATTCACTGCATTCAGCCCCGAATGACCTACATACAGAGTACAACATCCGTGACAGGACGGTACGCACAGCGACTGATAATGGCTGCAAATTTACAAGAAGCATTTGGAGTTTATGGTGAGCTGAATGGAAACAACAACACGTAAGCATTTGAGAGGGGGCAACGCCGAGTCAAACAGAAGAAAGACACCGGGGAAGATGAGGAAGAGGGGGAAAACATCGCTTGGTGTTGAGTTTGTTCAAGCTGGAACCATTCTGGACAAAGATGATGACCTGGACTACCAACTGCCAAACATCATCGCTGTGCCCACCACCTTATTAACCTGGTGTCTGCTGAAACAAATGCCAGTAGAGTCTATAAGAGGTTCTCCTATTCAGCACTTTCAAAGTGCTGATAATCGGAGGGAAAGAAAGAAGCAAACTTCAGCTCTTGAGGCCAAATGAGACAAGGTGGAATTCTCTGTTCCTGGCTGTGAAGAGTCTAAGGTTCATTCGAGAGCAAGGAGAAGGCGCCATTGCAGCTGTGTGAAGTGCGCTAAGAATGTGTGTACCACTTCATTCTAAAAACATATTGACTGGGTCATCTATTAATACATGTCTTACAGTGATGGATGGATTAAAAGAGGTTAACACATTTTTGCGACTATGTAATCTAGAGTGCTACCTGGCCTGCCCAGAGGCCAGGTATTATGAAAGTCCTGAAGTCTTTCCCAGCAGTGTGTCACTGAAACTCAACACACCACTACCTGCCCCCGCTGCCTGTGAGAGTCTCTTTAGCACTGCAGGACAGATTTGTAAACCCAAAAGGGCACCGGTGTGTGTGTGTGTGTGTGTGTGTGTGTGTGTGTGTGTATGTGTTGGTGTGTATGTGTGCACAAAGCACATCTATGTGTGCGTGTGTACACATAATTTGGTGAGGGATCTCATTGAATAGCCTATTTTCTCTCGGACCTAGGTGTGGAAACTTGACGCTCACATTTCAATTCGTAACCTTGATTGATTTGTGATAAAAACATCATTGACTCAAGGAACAATCAGACTTTACAGATCACAGAGACGTTTGAATGTTCAGAATGACTCTTAATTGAATGTGGGATCTTCATGAATAGCACAACACGGAAGCAGAACTGGGTGTTTATTAGAAACTAAGCATTGATCACAGTGATTGATACGTAGGTGGTACAATGTTTATAATGGATATAGCATTTCTGATTCACCCCAAATAACGCAAAATAGCTGACTTCCCCGCTCCAATTGTGTTGTCATTCACACCATATCATCTGTAACTGTCATTATATTTGTCTAATCAAAAAGTGGTCACGGAAGTCAAGGAGAGAAAGGGGACATTCTTGCATGGCACCGTTGAAGCTCCGCAGAGTCAGACTTGGACCGACGGGTCGTACGTGAAATCCTACGTGATATTGTAGTTTAGGCTTTTTGCGTTATAATAAATCATACCATTTGTCTGAACCAATTGAACCGCTTTAGGAAGGAAAAAGGAAAAAACGACCAGTTCGTTAAAAAGGCGATTCTGCAGCAGCTGTCTCCGCAGGCTAAAATTCAGGCAGGAAAAGATACAGACTGTGTTTATTTTTTTTTTAAACATCTACATCGTTGCTCCATTCCAATATAAAAAAGAAGACATTCTCTGTAGTCGCCAAAGTGTGATGTGCAACAAAAAAAAATAATCCAAAACGGGCCGTAAGGCAGGAAGGACTTCCGACGTCGGTCGGCGGGGCCACCGAGGCAGAATCAGTCTCTGGCCGAACGTGCTCCTCCACCTGACCAGAGTGTCACGGAGAGGAGGGGAGCCATTGTCCACGATGGCCAGCAGTTTGGTCACCATCCTCCTCTCTTTACATCCGCTCTTACAGAGTCGAGTCCAAGGCCGACCCCCCGGGGACAAGCCCCGCTTTTCTTGGCACTTTGTCGATCGGTTCTTTGTCTTTGTTGGCACTGAGCCTCCTTCAACTGGTTAGGCTCTATGCCAGGCTGGGGGTTATGGGTTTGAGCTTTTAAGAATTGGATGTATCCTCATCAGTGGGCCATTGTTAGTCTCGCTGTTCTTCCACAGGAAGTCATGGACATACTACAGACTTAAATACTTTATATATCAGGTATACATTTTTCCCCTGCAGAAAATTCTTAGTTTTCTCATTCTTGGTTTTACTCCAGTGACAAGAGCTATAAAAATAATATATTGAGAAAAAACCGCTTTGTATTATAAGGATTTGTTTCCAACAAAAGGTTCCCGAGCTGACCAGAGCTGACCATGAGACCAGATGGCAATTTCTGCACGCTGGTCAAGGTTCAGAGAAGCCCAGAACAAAATGATCCTCATGGCTAGAGCTCATTACAACCTTCTACACAGTCAGCACATCTAAAGACCACTGCATGCTATCCAGAAATCCACAGAACTGCACAATAAAAGTCATACACAGTGCGAGCCTGTAGGGAAAACTATATCTAATTCAGTATGAATTAGCACTATGTGCAACTTGATTATAAAGGGAGAGACACGTGGGTATGAAAGCACTTTTTCCCATGGAAAAAAAACGAAAGAGACAAAACAGCAAAGTTGTACCTGATTTATGATTATGTCCACCGTCTGCCTATCAGTTGTTTGATATATATATATTTTATTAAGAATTGACATTACTTGGAACAGTTTTCATCATCTAAGGCACACTCAGTCACACTCTGAGTGTGCCTAACATGATGAAAACTGTTCCAAGTAATGTCAATTCTTAATAAAATATAACTAGAAGCTAACTATCCAACTATACTGGAAGAAGTCTGTTTGTGTGTGTATGTCATTTCTCGACAACCGTTCATCCGACGGACTTCACACTTTTGTGGTTTATTAGTGAGGACCCAAGGAAGTGCAGTGTCATGTGTGAACTTGGTTGGATGAGCGGTTCTCAGATTCAGAAATGAAATATGAATTAGCGTCACATGCAGTTCAACTACATGTGTGCTACACATGGTTATTAATAAGGTCAAATTCATTGAAGATCAGTGTTAGTTAATTAGAAAGTGACATCCAGAGCACTCATAATAGGGTTTTTGGACAATGATTGGTAACCATAGAAACCTCTGGCCAGAGTGGGCATGTGGGAAATATGCATTAATAATATATTGGTCAAGCAGAGAAGCACAGAAAGTCTCCATAGAAATTGCAGTGATTGATGGAAGAATCCTACATTTCTTTAATGATTAGTTGCAGTATTGACAATAGGGCTGAGCAATATATGGACATTATATCAATGTTGTGATATGAGACTAGATATCGTCTTAGCATTTGGATATTGTATCATATGACATGAGTGTTGTCTTTTCCTGGTTTACTGTTTCTAGATGTTTTATTATTTGCCTTTACCTGCTTAGTGATTATATTAAAATAACTGAAGATTATCAAATATATAATTGTGTAAATATTTTGTGAACGGACCACTTGACTTTTAATTTCTCAAGTAATTAATTCACACAGTACACATAAATAGACTTAAAATAAATAAATAGATAAAAAACAGGATTATTGCAGTTTACAAGCTGGTTTGATATTCAAGGTTGTATTCTTTAAATAGGGAGAGAATTCTGCAACATTACTTTGATATTTGATATTTGCACACAAGTAACAGTGCACTGAACCCCCCAGCACCCACTGGTAGACAAATGTGTTTTTCACGAACTCCAAATGAAGGCTATGTTGTTTATTTTGAGGACTAGAAACATTACAAGACCTTTGTGTGTCCCCCTAATAAAGGACAGGGAACTTAAATAACCAAAATGCAGTGGTAAAACCTCAACCTTTCGATTCCACTTCTGCCCGTTCAAAACAAAACCAATGAACTGTATGCCTACAGCTTGCCCGTTGCACATTTCCTCAGCCAGCTGACTTCTTTGTCAACCTAACTTCTGCACTTCCATGGTTTTGTTCAGTGTCATTATTGAGCTATATTTATGAATAGGTAGAAATGTGTATTGACGACAAGAGTCAAGCTTTATCTACAGTTACGTCTTATAATTATTTAGCATACAAATTCCACATTAACAATGTTGTACAATGAAGAGAGTTATATTGACCACCCTTTTCGAGTAGAATAGCAGAAACAAATTGCACAGTATCTTCAAAACGTCGGGCCAACTTTGTCATACAGGATAAAAAAAAATAAAAGCGTAACACCGGGCTCCTGTGATTTCAGTTTGATAGCAAAGCGCGCCTTTCCTGGTTTTAATTTGATGCCCATTATGTTCCTTTGTTTCCTTCAAGTTCACCATAAGTCCAGAGAGCAGGCACTTGGCACACGGCTGTAGCTACATAATTAGACTTGCAGGAGTTCATTCCCAGCCTGCTGCTGTGAGGAACATTCAGTTAAATCCCACACTTTTGTGAATGTGTGGTATGTGTGTGTGTGTGTGCTGTGGGGGGGGGGGGGGGGGGATCTATTGGCACAAATTAAATAAAGTATTCATAATATTCATTAGTGTATAATCACCTGAAACTAAGAATCATTGTTGTGTTTTCGTTACCTTAGATCTACATAGTCACCCGACCACGGACGCTGCCATGTCTCTCTGCCATGTTCTACAGTAGCACAGTTTACATGTACACTATGACCTACAGTTTTACAGTATAAATAACTAAATGCAATTTCTAAATCTATCTCTAGCAAAGGAAGCTTGCACTTGACAGGTTGTGTGTTCTAAACGCGGTCAAAGATGGTGCCTTCATTGAAAGAAGCTTCTGAAACGGAAGATTATTCCTTCACTTTCAAGCCAAACAAGTGTGGGTTGTGGAAGATCCCAATCGTCACATATTTTAAATATTGTTCAGAGTTGTGCTTTTAGAGGTCTAAATATTTAGGGTAAAATCAAGGTTAGAATGTTTCAACGCTGTTCCAATTTCAATCGGACCATTATAATACTACCACATTAAAATCTTGCTATGGACACTCTTTACCATTGTCAATATAGTGTGTAAATAGCTTGAAAACTAACATGATTAAAACATTTCTTAATTATTTCATAATCCTGTGATCATTTTCAGCCATGCAGCGTTGCCAGAATGATTATATTGTTTGGATAGGAACGCTTAACTGCTCAGGGAGCTCTTAATGTGGCGTCTGCTCCAAAACGGATAAATTCTTTCCACCAATTTTGTTTACACTGGGCTTAGGACTTGACACGTTCTGGCAGTCAGCATTTACTTAGAATTGTAATATTATAGACGTTCGTTATTCGCCCACAACCCCAGCGCCTCAGATTCAATATTGAGTATCCCTACATTCTCCTTACTTCGTTTACTATTGCACATTTTCCATGCATTCACATTGATTCATTTGCATCAACTCGGTATGAGACGAGTCTTTCGTTTGACTTGCTTTGACTGTCAAATTACTGCCACGTTTCATTGTTGAGAAGTTAATGTTTGAGTTGAACAAATACGAACTCTAATTGAGTCCTCTACATATGAATCCACGTTCCTCTGCTGAGCACCACTGCCAGTGTAGCAGTTGCTCCTGCCCCACGGCACTGAAGTGGCTTTTCCAGGGCTCTCCAACAGCAGGACAAAGGTGGACGGTGGTGGAATAAACCACTTTATTGGAATTGGGACAAGCAGGCTGTACATGGGCTCCCTCGGTAAACCCCACAACAGGTTGGAAAGACTGTAAATAGTTGTGAATGTTCAGATTCTTTCCCTTCAATTTGTGCTATTTGTGATATTTGTATTGTTCTGTTGCAGTGTGCAATTGTACTGCACATCCTGTGTGTGTGTATGTAACAATTACACTTTTTGAATCTTGAATCTTGAGTGTGGTGTGGTGATGGCTGGTTTAACCTGTGGGCATTGATTAGCCAATGCACAACCACATGATGATTAAACCAACCACCAACAACACACACTCCCACAAGACACCGCACACTGTGGTGTGTGAGTTTGATTGCCAATGCCAGAACAGTCAAGACACGCCCCCTTATTAACCTACAGGTGAAGAAATACATAAAACATACCAATGTAGAAAATAAATGAATTCTGAAAATAGATATAAAGTGAAATAAATGTAAGCAGAAAATAACACATTATTATTCAATTAAATAAATAGAACAAATTAACCAGCACATTTAGTTGATGATTTAGGCCTATAATTCCACATTTATTGATTTATTGACTCATTAATTAATTTATCTATTTCTAATTTTAACAGGTTCTGTCCTCCATAACATCACAAAACGTTTTTTTGCATTTTTACATATCATTTTTGGCCTATATTCAAAGAAAATATATTTGACCTAGTTGTTCAACCCAACTCTATGTATCATTTTCTATTGGATTGCTTTTGTCTCGTCTATGCACATTTCAAAAATAAATATAATAAAGAGAATTCCGCGGGGTGGATGCGTGAAGTAACCATTGAGCACCACCTCCAATCTGTCGCAGAAGATGAGTATCTTTCCAGTCAAAGGGGCCGTTTCCTGCGGCAGAGCTGTCCTTGGAACTTTTTTTAATCGGAACAGGGAACCCCGTGGCAAATTGCAGCTCTCTGATTGGCTGGCTACTGACAGCCCTGACCATCTGGTAGGAAGTGATATACCTGCCTTCCATCTCGCGTTGAGTGATGTCGCCGTCTCCAGCGGGAAAAAAATTGATTGCTTCATTTGACATTATTCAACACATTATTCGGTTGGCTGAGGGGGGGGGGGGGGGGGGGGGGGGGAGGTGTCGCAAAATAAAAACATTTTGAGCATTGCATCGTTGAATACAGGGCTTCACCTTTAGAGTGCTTATTTTGACGCTGGGAAAAAAAACCAAACTGTGTCTGTGACTGTGTATCGGCAGAATTATAGTCCCCAGAAGTCAGGTTTTCAACAAACCCGGCCGTCTTACATATTGCACTGCACTGTATTTGCATTTTAGATTTCGTTAATTGGTTTTAGAGTTCCATTATGCGCAAAATACCAGCCGTGGACATTAGTCAACCATTATGACTTTTTTCCCAAAAAATGCGTCTCTGTGTAAAAGCATTTGTGTGCCGCGGGTTTCACGCTGGATCAAGTCACTGAATAAGCCCTTAATTAAGAAGTGTGTCTGTTTAGTGATATTTGCCAGACAATTGCATGGCGACATGCCAAATTACATTTACTTACCACATTCATATCTCTGACATTTAGGTAAATGTCACGAAAATGAATAAACATGATTCATTAGTGCTGATTGACAAGAGAGTGCATTACTACGGGCCATTCTGACTTATGAAACAACACTATATTAAGAGTCGGTAATGGTCGCTGACGCTGAGAACCCTGTTTTTAAACGACGACAATATGATGTGGTAGTGAAGTTAACCATTATCTGTGTCAGACTACAGTGTATTCCAAAAGGACATGTTGCACAATGTCAGGGTCCAGGAGATTCAGTCATCCATTGCTATTCATAAACACTATTTTATCTTTAAAATTGCATTTAATGAAGACGATGTTGATATTTAAACAGAAACATCCTATTTATGAAACAATCTGATACGCCAGCCACCTAACCCCTGCAAGATGAAAATGCTGGGCTAAATGAACATGTTCCTCGAAAACAAAAAGAGAAAGAAATACAACAATGAAGTTATTTCACAATGCATGAGCAATTTCTGTACCTGAGCTGACATTGTCTCCACAGGGGGAAAATACACTGAAACCAAATGCAAACAGTCAAATGATTAAAGGCATTATATTATCAACCCATTGTCAAATAAAGATAGCTGGCCGCCATCTCCCACCTGCCACAGTCCATTAAGTTCTGTGACCCTTTTTGCAGATAAGATTTCGCTCTCGTCAAAAGCTATCACTTAATTTGTTATCTTTGACACACAGATTAAATGTACTCGCTGATAGAACCCCTAAAAGGAAAGAAATCAGAATAAAAAGGAGAAAAATGAAATATCTAGCGTAACATTTTGAGGTTTAATGAAGCAGGTAGGTAAGTCTTAATTTGGCCAAATTTGACTCGTGTTGACTCAATTTCAAATCATGATTTGAATCAGGTTCATTATCGAATACAATTGTCTTGAAATGTTTAAAAAATAAATAAATTGGATCCTAGTGCCAGCCTTGTCCAATGTTGTGTATGTAGAAAGATAAGCTTAGGCTGACCCAGTCATCTCTCAAAGTGGGAGGTACAGGAGGCGTGGGGGTCGCAGGACGGTGGAATGGAAGGTAATGGAAGGTATAATTGAACGCATTGTCATGAAGTGCACACTGTATGAAAGCAAAGCACAGGCAGAACCAACAATCAGAAATGTGTTGTGTTTGGGAGGGGGGGGGGGGGGGGTTACTTATAGGGGCCTCTGACCCCTGACCCTAATACCTAATAATACAAATTATCATGCACACTGGCCCCAGAGAGCTGTTTCCTTTCCTGTCACATGGAAACACAATTCACCGCTTGTTTGTTCTCGTGTCACCTCATGTCAGCTTTACCGCGGCCATATTAATTTCACCAAAGGTCGAAAGTGCTTTCGCTGACCGCACGGCGCTCTGCAAGAGGGTCGGCGTCGAGGAATGATGGACCGTCGCTCGCCCGTCTTGAAAACGCAGGATTTTCTAATAATTGCGCGCTGACGTCTTGAACCGTTCACGCCGCCGCTTCCCAGAAGTCTCGTCCACGTCCGTCGAGTTGAAGCGGTCATTTCTTTTTTTTCTCTTTCAGGGCCACGCCACGGACATGAGATGATTCATAAGCCCTCACTCATTCCTCACCTGAAGGTGGGCAGGAAGAGGGAACGGCGGAAAAGCAATAAACTGAAACCATCTGATGGTCTGTCGGCTCTTTTTCTTCTCACGGGTTACGTCGTGACTATTTGTTGAAGTGCCGGCCTCTCAACAGAAACGGAACCGCCTTCGACTCCGAAAATCGAACAATTCTCGTGTTATTCTCGTCTCAGCAGCCTGTGAAACTTTTGAATTTGATCGGTAACAAGCTGGACTCGGTGATACGTCGCAGAATAATGTGTTGAGTTGCGAAACTCACAAATGATACACACTTCCCCAATGTTCCTAATGATTAGGTCTGTTGACTGGCGTCTGAGAGACGTGCATACGAGACGACTACTTGACAAAAGTGGGAAGGACTGTTTGCTATTTCGGATACCGACGAAATGTGTCAGAGGAGACGGATGAGTGACTGGCTGTTCATCCAGTCCACTGCCGTCACATGTTTGTTTTTTTTGGCTGTGGCAGAAGTACGCGGTTGTATTGGCGGTGGGCTGGGACGCCATATTCTTCCGACATAGAGGAACCTATTTTATCCAGTGGTACACCGTGCAGTGAGCATCTGACTACAACTGCTGATAAGTGGCAGAAGGGCAAAGCGATTCCACTGGAGGTGATTTGTGGATTTACCGAGACCTCTCCTAAAGAAGACATATGGCTAAACTTAACATTTGCATAATTCATAGCGTGGCTTTATCCCATTCCTGGTGCCAGAGGGCTTCCTTTTATTTTCCTAGTGGGCTTTTAGCTGAATTATGTGTGTGCCCTTACTTTTTTAATTTTCATAATTGACCATTATGAGTAATATAATGAAAAATACAATAATCATTTCAAGATGTCCAAACCTTAATAAAGTAGTGCTGTTTTACAATGTGTATAGACACATAGGGTCATTTATTTTACTAAGAAAACATTCACGTTGCCAGAATATGCACCATAATTTATACATTGAGACCACAGACCAGTTTAGGAAGCCGGCCTTATGAACCAAAGATGTTTGACGACTGAATCCAACCTGTCAAAATGGGAGCTTTTTAATGATATCTTTTGAAATTCCTCCCCACAACCTCTGAGACAGAGAGAGATTGCAGCAGCAGCTCCCAGATAGTGAGATAGTGGCTTGTCTTGCTGTACAGATGTAGAGCAGGGCTCTGGCGTTGGCTGGCGCACACACACACAACACACACACACTCACACACACACACACAACACAACACAACACTTGGAGTGACAAGCCGCCATTCTGACCTGAAGATAATAAAAAAAAGTGACCTCATGTGCTGACTTTCTGCATAAGGGGTGGGGGGGGAGGCTTACCGGCAATTTACTGCTCCGCGGCGGCGGCTCACTTTTATTTTGTAATAATTTATCCAGCATATGTTGGAACTGTCAGCTCTGCCGCTCCGCTTTGATCAGACGCTAGACGAGTCAGTGGGTTTGTGTCCCGTGAACAGTCGGGGAAGCTACTTTGAATGCATCGCTTTTGCGAGCTTCAAACCATTTCAAGTAGGAAGTGTAGTTGGAGTAAAGCAAAGCCACCCTAAGGACAAATCTAGTTTGGTTAACTAAAGCTACTTGGGAAAAAGTAGTGCAAACTACTTTTGTATCAAGAATGTTTTTCAGTATTTTAGTCTTACAAATTCCGATATTGTTTTTTGAAAACTATTGTCAAATATTTTCCACAGGCGGCTAACAATCCAGCTTAGAGACCTAAACTTTAATATTTAACTTTCACTTTTTTAGACTGTTTGACCGTCTTGAGCACAGGCCCACAAGTGCACTGGTCTTAGTCATTAGTTTTGCAACATCTGGCTTGTGCAATAACAAGCAAAACAATATTGCATATTTTAGACAAGGTCAAGTGTGTGTGGAAGAGAGGGTGGTGGGTTGATGGCTGGTTTATGCAGCCTCACCTGGCCCCAGTCAGGCTGATTAGAATCTGGGGCTGGGTGAGGCTGCACACCTGTGGTGTATTGGGTGATCAGTGCACACAGGACAAACCAGCCATCAACCACACACACACACACACACACATTTAGGGAGAGAGCGCTCTGACATGTCAGCATGTAACACCTGCTCTGGCTGTAACATCTCCACCACTCCAGTAAACTGGTTTGCTCGACCTACACCTACCACCTAGTCACTGATATTTCTTTTGTGATATAAATTGTGTTGCAAACGTGATAATGATCACTTTCACGTTTCAATTTCACTGAAAAAAAACTATTGAAATCATTATGTGACATTTGTTGTGGTCTGTACCAAACAAGCATGTTTTCTACTCTTATAAATGTAACACTTACACATTTGACCCTTTTTGGAATAAAATTGCAGCTCCTGCGATTTGATCCGTGAATTGTTAATTGATAATATGTCGATGAATTGCTGAGCCCTAACCAGAACCCACACCTCAGGATTGTCTACAGTGGTCCCAGCAGGAAGGTGGTCCCAGCCCTCCACCACCCAGCATCCGCAGGCTCACCTCTGGACTCCTTCCTTGAGCCATGTCCTTAACCTCCTTAATGACACGTCTGAATTCACTGTACGTCCTTCTGGATCAGGTGAGTCTCAGGTGAATGGAAATGAAGTGAGTGTTACGCTGCATTAGTGGCAGCATGTAGGGTGCTTAACGGCCATTCCTATATATGGTAAATGGTAAATGGATTGCATTTATATACATATTTTATCCAAAGTGCTTTACAGTTGCCTCACATTCACCATTCATACACCGACGGCAGTGTCAACCCAGCAGCGGACCATACCCAGAGACACCTCCGCCAGCCAAGGCAGCAGCAGCAGCAGCAGCTCCAGGCCTCCGGGGCTGCAGGATAGAGGCGGAGGGGAGTTGGCTGCCCACACATACAGTACATACCATAAGGTATCGTAACCCCGGACACTTGTTTAAGTCAGGTATCTGTGAATATCGTCCAGTTTATATTGTTTTTTGGATGGGGGCTGAGGGAGAGTAGGTTCGGCTGGGGAACGTGGGAAATGTGAGACATGTGTACTTCGGTGTACCGTTTGAATGTATTCATTGGCTGCCAACAAGCAACTTTGAACTCCGCAATAAACGACACACTGCTGCACACGTTGGATATGAACGAGGACCATGATCGACTTTGTTCTTTCGTAGATACGTCCGACGCCGTATATCGCTTCTATGGTCTATACCTGGCGGAAGTGACAAAGCAAAGCGAGTTGTGTGATGTAACATGACTTGAATACACCGCTGAACTGAAAGGATTGGTTTAAAGGTTGCGTGTAGAACTTGAAGTTCTCATCGGTAAGGGAGTTTGATCAGAAGCAGCCTTGTTCAAGCGTGGCGGAGAGAACCATGCATGAAAAAAAAGCTGGTTCTGTGCAGTGGCTTGTCAAGGCTGCGATGGTTACTTCTTCTTTTATGTTCACTCGCTTTGCTATGCTGTGTCAGGATTCAAGAGTCAATATGCATTCTTAATGATGTCTGTCTGATGTCTGATTTCCCGATCGCTGGTTTGTCGGTAGCAGTCCGTGTGAGACTTTGTGGGGTTTCACAGCGGGGACACCGGGTTGTTCCACCTGTGTCGTCTGCCTATGAACCGGGAAATAATGCACATTGACTTACAACTCAGTAGTAATAGTAATAAATATGTGTACAGTGAACAGTATAACAAGACTCATGCTAAACGAAACTAAACAAACAGTACATTGAAAACCTAGCCGATCTCCTCCTCTCAGGGTGTTTGGGCAAAATCACACCTATCAGTACTTACTGGAGGGCAACGTGTGTAGAGGGGAGTTCGGTGTACTGTTTGAATGTCAAAGATATTTATTCATATTTATTAGGGTATATTCGGGTGTGTAAATATGTATTAAGATTGTACATATTCTTGTCGTGGTTTTAAATCGTTATTTACACTGTATTTCTGTGTGTGGATATCTGTGGTAACCCTGTAGTAAATGGTACGTGCCAATTAAAAAGTTGTGCGGACAACCTTACTGTATATAAGGAGTGCTGCCCGGAAGCTGTGGGCAGAGATCTATGTGTACACCGGTGCTACTGTATGTCAATAAAAAAAAAACTGAGGCAGAGACGATTCGGTACACAACCCCGGTGATCATATTTTCTCCGGCAACATTTTCAGCCCGGCTTTCCCGGGACTTCCGCTCAGGCTCGGCGTGTTGTGATATCGTCGGGGGAAAATACACACGGAAAATAAAAAGGGTTTGCATATAGTTTTGTATGCAAGTATGCGGATACTGTACCGACAGCATAATTTCGCAATTAATTTCGTCATTCGCCGGCGTTTAGATTGCGTGTGCGGAGGGGGGAGGAGGATTGTTCGAAAGCGTGGAGCTGCAGATATGAAGGAAATAGACGACGTGAATACCAATGGGAAGAAAACGAAGTGAAAGTCAACAGACCCGGAGGTGCTATTTACTTCCTGGATCAGAGCGGGAGCCGCAAAACCCGGCCCATCGTGACTCCATGATGTATGCAAGAGGCGCCGTGTCCTCATGAA
This sequence comes from Coryphaenoides rupestris, assembly GCA_002895965.2. Lineage (NCBI taxonomy): Eukaryota > Metazoa > Chordata > Actinopteri > Gadiformes > Macrouridae > Coryphaenoides > Coryphaenoides rupestris. Next base: position 194,903 of record PIJE02000785.1, on the reverse strand, counting down.
GTAGGTATTAGTGGTGGCGGCGGTGGGTGGTGTGGGCGCGGTTGCTGTAACGGCCTTAAACAAGGGATTAGCCTGTCGTTGATGGCGGAGGGGGTGGGGGGGGGGGGGTTCTCTGTGGAAGGGATTATTTACATTACTCTGGTGCTGTGGCCCAGGTGTCATTAGGAATACAAATCCCCTAATGAATTTTCTGATGCACTGGAGTTTTCTGAAGTTCGGGGGGCTGGAGACACCGAACTTCTCAAGCGGCACCGGTGTGTGTGTGTGTGTGTGTGTGTGCGTGTGTGTGTGTGTGTGTGTGTGTGTGTGTGTGTGTGTGTGTGTGTGTGTGTGTGTGTGGTGTGGTGTGTGTGTGTGTGTGTGTGTGTGTGTGTGTGTGTGTGTGTGGGGGGGGGTGGGGGCGGTTAACAACGTCCTCTATAGACTTGCAGGATTTACAACATTAAGCTGACGAGGTAAAAACGTCCCCCCCTGCTTCCCGTACTTGCTTTATTTTCATTAGTTTGTAAAGAGGAAAAAAAAATAGGAGTGTTGTCGTCGCTATTATTAATATTGTTATCTCTATCCATCCGAAAGAAACCACGGCACATGCTTCAGTACGCCGAGAAGTGGCCGAGGGAACGGTGTAAACACAAACAGCGGCTCGTCGCGTAAAACTCGAGTAATCCGATCAAAGGGCACCGAGTCCTTTTTCCTTGTTCCCCGTAATCCCTCGCTTTTAGCCAAGCGTTGGCTTAGCATCACAACCTCCGCTAAATGCATATATTAGCATCGCTTTAATCCTGACAGAAGCGGTAACGCATGGACAAGGACCGCGCCGCCGTCATTTGCTTTTAGATGAAGCGCTGCCGTCGTAATTATCGCCCGAACCGTACGGAGATCATCGTGTCACCGCTTTTTTTTTTTAAGTGTCTACTTTTCGTGTGTTAAATTTGATATTTCATGTTGCATTTTATGTTTTATGTTCAGTTATATATACAGTATGCGCCATATTTGCACAATATTTTCCAATTCTATAAATGTTTTACGGCCGATATAATGCAATATATATAATGTGTACAAACGTGTACTCAATCATTAACACGGCGGAGGTTATAAATAACGAGCTATGAAGCCGTTAATTCGCCGCCTCAACGCAGACTGTGCAGAAAACTGTGCAGGCTGAGTCTGGCTTTAAAGTGAGATTAAGTTTGATTTGAGGTTCTGGAGGAAGGTACCGATGCCAACGCGTTGTTGTGGACCGTAAATCAAAGCAGAATAAACACTTTGAGCGTTGTGCTCACGGGTGGAGCTGAACAATTGCTGTTGTCGTTGCCGTGTTCTGCATAAACACGGCGCATCGCTGATTGAAGGAAAGT
>PIJE02000785.1:81037-191224 GCA_002895965.2 Coryphaenoides rupestris | reverse complement strand
TGAGCTGGATTCTAGAAGTGCTGAGCTCTGTATATGTATATGTATATGTATATGTATATGTATATGTATTTGTATATGTATATGTAATGTGTACAGTGGTTCCTGTTGTTGGCATGCTGTATCTGACATCTGTATGTCATGGTTTACAGTAAATCCTCCAGCAGGGAGCACCCTAATTATAGCGTGGCACCATACTGTACCACCAAACTAAAGTCTATTACTACTTCATGCAATAAATGGTCAAATGTATGATTTCAGTTATTGCTGACAGAACTGTACTTGGATTCATACATCATATTAACAATAGGAAATATCATAGTAGTACCCTGGCTCCTTAATGAATCACAATAATATAATCCAAGAATTGTTTAATAAAAAGTATACGGCTATAGTTAGAATAGACTTGATAACGCTGACGGTACAGAGGCTGTAGCATATGAGGGCAATGTACCTCGATATAAACACCAGCATCAAATACTTTTTGAATTTTATACATTTTCATCGGCAGTCACTTTTAACGGCTCACAACGCATCCTTATACAGTATAAACAGGCATCAGAAGATCAGACCGCATCCCTGTACACACATACCACATTCGGACACACACACACACACACACACACACACACACACACACACACACACACACACACACACACACACACACACACACACAACACACACACACACACACACACACACACACACACACACACACACACACACACACACACACACACACACACACACACGGCCTATAGCCCCACAGCATGCTGCCTCTGCCGGTGGTCACTATGGGAGTTAGAAGCCCGGCCCGGTTTCCATAGAAACACCCTACTTACTGAGAGATCTTGGCCTGTGACAGGGTGACATTTCCCTTGAAATAGACCAATCCTAATCTATTCCAGCCCAGTGAGAAACCCAAAGAAAATGTGAATCAAATCGAAGTTTCCAAACATTACGTCTGTAAATATGATATTGTATCACGTAAACCATGTGGCACTGCATCCAGCAGAGGGAAGACATTGACGACGGATCATGGAAATGTGTGTGTGTGTGTGTGTGTGTATAGTGTGTGTGTGTGTGTATAGTGTGTGTGTGTGTGTATAGTGTGTGTGTGTGTGTGTGTGTGTGTGTGTGTAAGGGAGAGTGAGAGATAGCAGGAGAGAGATTGCGATAGAGACTGTCACAGCAAGGGAAATATGGACGGAGGACGGAGTGTGAGGTAGAGGGAGAGTTAGGCTGACCCTGATAATGAACTAATAAACTCATGAAAGTCAAATGCATGTCGGATCGTGTTGTTTGTCAAGCGTATTTCAACAGGAGGACGGACCACGAAGTGAACTGATCCTAGCTTTGTGTCTGATAACACACTGAGATACTACCATTGGCACTGCATCCAGCAGAGGGAAGACATTGACGACGGATCATGGAAATAAGAGGCTATCACTTAGCACCGTGATTGCATTCAGGGAAAGCATTCTCTTTTAACCAGAGAGCAGTAAACGTTTCTCAAAAAGATGTTAGAAACTTTAACCTCAGTTTTAACCAAGGGCATTCATTATTTACTTCAATAAGTGCTTCACTTTGTATTAACCTTTTGGAACATGCTTTTAGCACAGAGCAGAAAGGACCGCATGCGGTTCAAGGGTAGATTTTTGGCTTTAGAATAAACCTAATGTCTGAATAGAAACGGGTCGCGATCAGTTCTTTTCAGCAGCGTTGGGCAAGAACGTCTAGAGACTTTCCTGTGGTGTAAACTAAAATACTGTATATCCTTTATTTTTCTTAGCCGACCGCAGAGACATGCACGACCTCCTCAACACTGCATCAAGACAGAGTCACAGGAGCAGGGAAATGTTATTGACATTTACATTTACATTTACATTTAGGGCATTTGGCAAACGCTTTTATCCAAAGCGACTTACAAAGAGTACATTTGTTGAAGGAGACAGCAATATATCACTGTGGTACATAAAGATAAGAATAGAACTGTTTTCGAGCATTCATATTTACGAGACGATAGATGTTATAATTAGTAGCTCAGGAGGTAAGAGCGGTTGTCTGGCAACTGGAAGGTTGCTGGTTCGATCCCCAGGCTTGTCTAGCTAAGTGTCGAGGTGTCCCTGAGCAAGACACCACCGAACCCTAACTGCTCCTGACGTGTTGGTTGTTACCTTGCATGGTTGACACCGGGTGTATGGATGGGCTGGGTGGGGCTTGACAGCTGGGCCACGGTGGTAGTCCCTCGGAGGGCCCGGAACAGCCCTCCACCGCGGGGCATATACTTTTTCTTTTTATGGAACTACAATTCTAAAAGACAATTTCAAATCTCAGATTTTTTTTGTTTTTTTTCAAGAATGACATTATCAGGAATGGAGCATTTTTACTACTTCCCACCTGTCCGTACTTCCCCTTTATATGGAAGGGCAAGACATCCACAATGTGTGTAGTGTCATTATTGATTGCCACAATTTTGCTCTTTTTGAACGTTCTTTGCACTGAGACGGATGAAGCAATTGCCAATCAATACTGTGCACATCTCGCTGGCACATACAGCCAACCGAGCTCAGGAGTCATGGGGAGACAGACAGTATGGCGCAGTGATTATTTACAGGACAGAGTCTTGACTAATTGCTGAGAGTGGGGCTGTGTAGTTCTAGTGCCGTCTCAAAGGCTCTGCATGCAATCCCACGCAGTGGTCGGCTGTTAAGAGAGAACATAGTATGAGCCCTTTGTCTAACATGTTGTGTTTAACCTGTAGTTTGAATATTGTAGGATCACACATTTTAAGACGAGACAAACTGTAGTGATACATTGTACATCTATAGTATATATACATTTGGATAAATATATATATATTTATTTATATTATATATATATTATATATATATACTGTATATATATATAATATATTTATATTAAAAGCTTTGGTTCATTACTAAACAGTATTCATAATAATTTTGAAAGTGCGAGTGAATGTAATGTTTTAAAATTTTTCAAATGTCTTAAATTGTCTGCAACATAGTAATCTGTTATTTTGCCATGAAAGCGTAATACAGAAAACGTCGACCTTATTTTTGCCTTGTCTCCCCGCCAACCAGTTGGCTAACATTGGACTCCGCTCCGACCTCAAGCCAGGAGGGCAGAGGTCAAAATGTAAATGCTCTGACCTCTCTTGACTGCCTCTCTATTTAAAGCATTGAGTTATCCTATAGGCTGCTCTGTCTACTTGGGTTTGACTCTGATTCAAAGTTGTTTTTGCTATATCGACTTAAATGAAAAAAGAATCTCCTCCATTTCAAGATGATCTCTCTATATGGAAGGAAGGAAGGAATCAAGTGCAATATTGTTGTCATCTGAACTTTGTTTGCTTTCTTCATACATTTCCACATGTCCATCACATTGACCACGGCATGTGTCGAATGCGTAGATTCAGACGGGCGAGGAAAATAAACGGAAATGTAAGCTGGAGCGCGAGCGTTGGTAAATGTGGGTGAGGGTTAGGTCAGATGTGTGTAGAATAGATCAGGACACCGATGCAGAGAGCGTGCGCTACTACCACCACCGCCACTACCACCGCCACCACCACCGCCAGCACCACCGCCAGCACCACCACCACCGCCACCACCACCACCACCACCACCGCGGGGTGTGTGGATGTGTGGATCTCCATCTGTGCAACAGGACATAGTTGCCAAGGGGTCGTAACCATGGGGATAACAACTCCCCCCTCCTTCCAAGAACTCTCAGGTTTGAATTTCAGCTGAAAAAGGGGAATCCACTTACACTTTTTTAAGTAAGTACCTCTTACACACACGTCTGTGGTGACCGCACAAGGGTGGGTGGTGGGGGGGGGAAGATATATTGAAATGAATCTAATAATTGAATTCTACTTGGAATTCATTGGCGACATTAGGCCTGCAGGAGCGATCGCATGCTGACTGAAGCGCATACTGTAGTTTGCAACCCCAATCATCGAGTCTGTGTGGGAGGACGATTAGGAACAGGTAGTCCCACCGACAGCAATCATCGCTTCCCACTGAAAAAGAATTATGAATGAAATCAGACTCAAAGTGAGAGTCTTAAGTGTATCCAAGAGAGATCAATTTGGTACACATTCAGACGTTTGGACATTTCACTCACCGTATGATCAACAGAACACCGCTAACCCCCTGGTTCCATCGTTCTTTGCGTGTCAATAAAAATACAAATTGGGTTTCACGTTCAAGTGAGTGTCATCACGTGACATTTAGTCATTTTAGACGCAGATGCTTTCATCCAACAGCAATGTGCAAGCTCGAGGCTGACTGAGTGCGGACAAACAAGCTTATTCGATATTTTTGGGTTTTTCCTTTTGTTGTATTTGGGTTTTTTTGAATGTGGTTAAGTGTGGTGCTCTCTGATTCCCGCAGCAGAAATAGCATCGCCGCGGTTCATCGCCGACCTGCTCGGGCGTTGCAGGTATGAAGGTGAGCGACGACGACGGTCGCGCGCGCGTGTTCATAAATGCTTAAAAATCGTTACTGTAAACCATGAATTATGTAGCCGCGGTCTACTATTACATCGAGATGCAATATAATTTATTCCTTCAGGACGGCGTTTTAACCCCGCCCCCTCCGGCACAAACACAGTGTTTACAAAAAAGGTAATTTGTACCCAAAGCGTTTGCTCCATTACATAAGAGCTGATGAACTGCTGCCGTCAAACAAAACACTTTTCGGTGATTTGTGTGTCTCTGTAATAGTGTTCTGCTTTCACGTCTCTGTGGTGGAGAGGCCAAAAGTCAATTTCCGGCACAGGCTGGGCACTATGCTAGTCTATTCTATTGTATGCTATTGTGTTCTATTCTCCCTGTTATCTCTACCTTTTTGAGTTGTATAGTATTTTATAAGTGGTTTCCTTTTGCAGTTTTTTTTTCTATCCTGTACATAACATTTTAGTCGCAGTGTTTTCTTCGTAAACGTCCGACCTGCTCTTCAGATTTCAAGGGACGGCGTCAAGAGCCGACAAATCTAGACGTCGTCGATATCGTGGGAAAAACACACGTGGATACATTGCAAAATCCTATGTTTGAATTTGCGCTCCTGCTCAATATTACTGGAATGGCTCCTTGAAACTGACCCTTCCAACTGAATCAATGTTGGAAAAGGAAAAAGCCTTATGGACGAGGCGGCGATTATACAGTATATTCACACGCAAGCATGACCGTGTTGTATTCTTCATACACGCACGAGTGATCAATCATCTATCACCTCATCTGACTTGACAGGCCGTGTTCCAGGCGTGTTCTCCGGCGTCCCTCGAGCCCCCCCCCCCCCCCCACGCACAACACCGCCGCAATCAAGCACCGTCAGTGAGGCAACGTGTTCATCCTCCTCGCGGCCGCTCTCGTCTGTAATCGTGTTGCCGAACATAAGGGAGGCGGATCTCCCAGGAATCGTCGGAATCGTCAGCCAATCAATGTAAGACAAACCCGCCCCCCACCTCTCATCAGCGTAGTCACCAGGCACAGATGCATCGTATGCGCCAGCCTTAATCACAGGCTACACACATTTACGTCGGTGTTCCACGCACACACACAGGTGTACACACGGAAAAATGTACACACCACACACACACACACACACACGCACACTATACATCAGGGGAATCGAAGAACACACAATTATTCACACAGAAACACACACGTACACACACACACGCCCGGCGCGCATGCGTATATCGGCGACTAACTGGCACACACTCCCTCTTGTGTGTGTTCTTGTGTGTGTGGTGTGTGTGTGTGTGTCGATAGCACAGAAGTAGGGCGGCGATGACACTGACCCATAATCCATCATGCACACCTTGAGCATCTGGTGGTGGTGGAGGCGTGTGCGTGTGTGTGTGTGTGTGTGTGTGTGTGGTGTGTTGGGGTGGGGGCGTGGGACGGGGGGGGGGGGGTCTACATCACTGAGCGAGTATGTCTGGTTTGCCATCGCGCCACTTCACGTCTCTCTTAGGCCGCTCTGAGCAATTAACTCATTAGCTCGTCGTCGACATGTGTGTGCATTTAGTCATGATTGTTGGGTTCTGTGCGTGTGCGTGTGTGCGTGCACGTGTGTGTGTGGTGTTGTGTGGTGTGTTGTTGTAGAGTGCTACAGGGGGTTCTGGAGGCCCAAAGGCTGGATAGACAAGGGGACAGGTGGGTCTGTTGCTGCTTCGAGAGAACAGCCGGCATGTGTGTTGTGCGTGTGTGTGTGTGTGTGTGTGTGTGTGCGTGTGTGTTGTGCGTGCGTTGCGTGTGTTTGCGTGTGGCTGCGGCGTGGCAGTGCCTTCACATTGGCTGTGTGAAAGCTGTGTTGTTTTTCAGCTTTTTGACAATCATGTCAAATCATGTCAATCAGGAAAATTGCTCATTCAATATCAGAGGGTAAGGAAAAGAACCTCGTCGCTTCCTAGCAAGCATTTCAGAATCGGATCAAACCTAAGAAATTGTGTGTCTTTGTAATATATAATAATAATAATAATAGTAATCAATAATAATAGTAATAGTAATGACGCAGAACTGGGAGTTCGTCAACGGTGGCCTTTGTGCCGAGCGCTGCTCTGGGAAGGAGCTGGTGAGTAGGGAGACCAATTAAGGGGCTTGGATGTCAATTTTCGCGCGTCTCCCCACGTGATCTGTGTGTGTGCTTGGGGACACGTTGTTAACAATAATAACCCTAAAGGTTCTTACCACCGCTGACACTTAGCATGACAACCACTGTACAGAGCAGCCACGCCCACCTACGTACACTAACTTGTATTCCCTCGTGTGTGTGTGTGTCGTGATGTGTGTGTGTGTGTGTGTGTGTGTCGCGTGTGTGGTGTGTGTGTGTGAGGTCGCGGGGGGTGTATATTCTTAGTACATACAGTACGTTAATTAACACGGAAGAGAGCCTGAAAGAGCAAATGTAATTGCTGCTGAAATGATATGCAATTGGCGCAGAGGTAATTACCTCCTCGAAAGCTGTGTATTTGACACAGCTAAAGCCTTGTGCCGTGCGTGTGTGTGTGTATATCTATATCGGCCTATATACATATACAGTGTATATATATGCCCATGCTTGCTGAACGCTTCGGATTTGGTGCCAATTGGACACGGGCCGAACCTGAGCTCCACTGACACATACATCTATCGCACTTATTATCCGCTGTTAACTCTGATATATAATATTATATAGTATAGTATGCAGTATAAGTATATATAGAGAGATGTAAATTCTACTAATATGCACGCAAATAAGCAACTAGTTAATGGTGAATATGTGTTCCCGAAACTAAAGTGTTAGTATTAGTATTTCTATATCCACATTATGTGCGTCGGGTATATACTGTAGAGAAGCAGTCTTCCAAGCATCTCATCACATTAGCAGTGATGCTCGGCGAGTGTGGTGTGGGTGCGGTTTCGGGGGGGGGGGGGAGCTATGTCTTATATAGAGCTCGCTTGGCTTAGGCCCCGCCCCTCAGCCAAGCAGGAAGTAGTGTGTGTGGGACCGCTGCCTCGTATGCAACCGGAGCCTCAGTGGGCAGAGGATGACACTCTGAGAGAAATTGCGTCTGTCTGTCTGTCCTGTCTTCGTCTCTCTCGCTCTGTCTTCTCTCTGTCTCTCTCTCTGTCTCTCTCTGTCTTCTCTCTCGCTCTCTTTCTGTCACTGTCTATCTCTCTGTCTCTGTCTCTCTGTCTCTGTTCTATCATGTCTATCTCTGTCTCTCTGTCTCTGTCTCTTCTCTCTCTGTCTCTCTCTGTGTCTCTCTCTCATCCTTCTCTGCTTATGAGGGCCATGACATCTGCACCCCCACCCTCCCCCCGCCAACAAAGCTTCTTGTACACAAAAAAGCAAAAAGCAAAGCTATATAACAATATCCCATTCCTTCTCTCTCTCTTCTCCTCTCTCTCTCTCTCTCTCTGTCGCTCTGCCCGCTTGACGTCTCGTTGCTCCGCCGCCGAATCGCAGCGTTGATTTATGCCGGCCGACTCCACTCAGAGCGGCACAGCCTTCGTTTTCTTTGCCTTTTTTTTTTATTTTTTTTTTATTAGCTTCGCTTCTAATAGGTATGTCATTTGAAAGTGACAAATCTGACAGCTATTTTACCCGGGCTGTGTGAACGCTGGGGGCTTTAATAGACCTATCGAGAGAGCGAGCGAGAGGAGAGAGAGAGAGAGAGACAGAGAGAGAGAGAGAGAGAGAGAGAGAGAGAGAGAGAAAGAGAGAGAGAGCACCAACGGAGCACGCAGGATTGAAGGAGTCGCTTTTTTGTGTGTGATTCTCTCTTTTGCTGCAGATAAACATTCAAAACGTCGTGTGTGTGGTGCGAGGGATGAGCACTGCCTTTTGTTTGGGGGGCTGTGGGGGGGGGGTTAGTGCTGATAGGGGTGTACGGGGAGCGGAGAGGTTTGATGCCGCGCTGTCATTACATTTGCCAACAATTGTTCCGTAATCCTCCTGAGCTCACGTGGAGACGCGAGGTACGAGGCGGCCGTCGATGCCGGTGACATTATGTGATAAAATGTCTACTGATAAAATAATGAAAGTGTTTAAAGGGCAAATCTTCATGTCTCGTATTTTCCTTCTTGCCAATATGCCAAATTATGTTCTTCTTCTTCTTCTTCTTCTTCTTCTTCTTCTTCATCTTTATCTGTCTGGCGAACGCTAGAAAGATAGGTAGCTTCAGTTCCACGGTTACACCAGACAAAGCAAATCACACACACATCACAAGCTGTTGTTTTTGGCCATTCTTATATATTTTTTTTATTATTATTATGAGAATAATTATGATTATTATTTTATTTTGGCCCCATCATTGGAAAATGTCCCTCACAGAAGGTGAGAGATATTTAAGCAGCAATTAGCGGGAGAAAAATATGGACGATTAGGGCATTAGTTTTAATTGAAGATGCCCACAATATCAAATCTTGTTTTTGTACATACAAATACTTTTTTGATAATTAAAAAAATAAACATTATGTATGGAGGTTGGTGTGCAGAAACGGCCATTGAACTGCTGTTCACTTCCCCAGCTCATTCAACATTGAAGAGTGAGTGTGTCTGTGTGTGTGTGTGTGTGTGTGTGTGTGTGCGTGTGTGTGTGTGTGTGTTGCATATTGCATAAGCCACATTCTGACTTCATCTGACTCCAAAATTGTGAGCAGCGCTGTCACTATAATTATCCCCCTCGCCTGACTCTTGAGCGAACCAGTTGGCCAAATGGAAGCCAAAATGGATGCCAGCAATGGTGGACGAGGGGCGGCAGTGGCTCAGGGGTTCGGGAGTGTTTTGGTTGCTGGTTCAATCTCGTTAAGTGTCGAGGTGTCACGACACCCGACTACAACTGCTCCCGACTGAGAGCGGCCTCTTGCCTTGTGTGGTTGACACCGCCGCCGGTGTATGAATAGGTGAATGTGAGGCAATAATTGCAAAGCACTTTGAGTGGCCACAGGTCTGAAAAGTGCTATATAATTGCAGTCCATTTACTTGATTTCGACATTGCATGTGTTTAACCAAGACAGGGAGTGATGTAATGCAACCCAACGTACAAGTGCAGGTTATTTGAGTTGTGTATTTTGTGTACATCAAGAACATTACGTTTTATTTGTATACCCCCCCCCCCCCCTCCCCCCCTCTCCCTTATCAAGGAAGAAACCATGAGAAGGAACACAGAAGGGGTATCCCAAGGTCCAGGGAGGGTTAGGATTGCAATGCGTACCCGTAAGTGGACGGGTATCGTTGTGTAGTATAACAGAGAATGTGAGTGATGTCCATGGTGGTGCAATGTAGGTGCTGGCTGGCCGGTGAGGATTGCAGGGATTCTGGGTTGTGTGGAGTCTAAGTTACAGCAAGTCTAAACACAAGAGACCGCAGGGATCTCAATGCTGGATTTGTATCGATGGAACTTTGCATTTGAGCAGAACAAAATAGAATATTGGTGAGTAGTTCATGTGCACATTTTGATTCCCCCATAAGTCCACCATTTTGTATTCAATTTGAAATCCTCGTAATTAGTGTCCATGGAGTAAGTGCGGCAAATTTGGTGCCATTTTAGACTTGCGGTTCCTGGGGACTTTCCGAATCTATCTAGACGGACCACACAAGTATTTACAGACACAAATCCACATCAGTAATGTCGCTATGATGACTAAGTGTGATAACGAAAAAATAATAGAACAGCTAGAACGCTCTGGTTATTTCAGAAAATGACATCACTTTACTGTAATGCAGTATTTTTAAAACCAGGAATAGACAACACTATTGCTGCCATATCACAATACTGCAATATCCAAAATGTAGTTTCATACCACAACATCAATATAATATAGATATATCACCCAGCCCTAATTGTATGCTTTGAGTATTCTCAGTCTCACCTACACAAGTCACGTTGGACACGAGCGTCCGTTAAACGGCAATGAAAAGATGATCCGTTCAGCACTCATACACACTCGTAGCTGAGACTATATGTCACAATGTCGGCACAGTGGAGTGAGCTGAGTCTCATGCGTTTACCAGGACAAGAGCAGCGCGAGACGAGCTAAATAATAGAAGTGTCGGTGTGCTGAGGGCAGGTGTGTGTCTAATTGTATGTCCACTTCACACACACACACACACACACACACACACACATGCATACGCACACACACACACACGCACACGCACATCCCCACACACTCAGGCACACGGACAGATGGTAAATGGCAAATGGCAAATGGATCGCATTTATATCGCGCTTTTATTCAAATCACTTGACGATGATATTGCCTCACGTTCCCCCGGTCACACACACACACACACACACATACGTTCATGTCAACCACGCAAGCCGACAGCCAGCTCATCGGGAGCAGTTAGGGTTAAGTGTCTTGCTCAGGGACACCACTGACACTTGACTAGGCGGAGAGACCGGGGATCGACCCAGTAACCTTCCCCAGTGACAGACAGACAGACACACACACACGCACACACGCACCAAAATGCTAAATATGTGTGTATTCTACACGGTGTGTTATTGTCTAGAAGACACTGGATGTGTACAGACGATACACATTGTGTCTGGTGAGGTCCTCTCTCAATTCAATTCAATTCAATTCAATTCAATTCAATTCAATTTTCAATGTAATTTCAATTCAAGAGCTTTATTGGCATGGGAAACGTACATTTAAATTGCCAAAGCGAGTGATAAATAAAAACAAAAACAAAACGAATCTAATTGTCCAATTGTCGATTTATAAATGTACAATGTACTCTCTCTCTCTCTCTCTCTCTCTCTCTCTGGGGGCTGGTGAGGTTCTACCACCAACAGGACAGGGATATGATGGAGCTATAGCCACCGCTAATCCCACCGGACGCAGTAGAGTTGTGTGTGAAAAGCCAAGCGGTGTACGTTGCTTTGCGGGGAGAGGAGGGGTCGCCCGGGGGATCTCTCTCTGGTGGGGTGAGCTAGAGAGAGGGGTGGGGGGGGGGGGGGGAGAGGGAGAGGGATCGATAGTGAGGGAGTGACACGGGGTGAGCTTGATTAAAACTGACTGCTACATCTGGCAGGTGGAGCCATTACTTTCCCACTCCCAGTCTCCGGGGGGGTAGTGGGGTGGAGGAAGAGCATGAAGTGACAGGGCTCCGTCAGTCCTCCATTACCACCTCTCTCCACCAGCACCACCACCACCACCCATCCATCCCTCCATCCCTCCACCAGCCACCAGGTAAGAAAATAAAAAAATAAATAGGCTATCGGGGCGACCCTGGGGAGAAACTGGGTAAAAACTGTGCAGGAATGCCATGTTTTTTCGTGTCAGTGATGTGAATGTGTGTATGTGTGTGTGTGTGTGTGTGCGCGTGCGTGTGCGTGCGTGTGCGTGTGCGTGTGTGTGAGTGTGAGTGTGTGTGTGTGTAGGCACCGCGTATTCCCTGTGGATTTGTATTTGTCACAAACGTCGTAACGCGCAGGAGAGAAGACGAGCAGTCCCAGACCGTTCAGGAAAAAGAACCCGGAGAACCGAACACGAATCATAAATAAAGTACGGGGGGGTGAAAAAAAAAAAGAGTACGCAAAAAAAAAAGACAATTCACAATTACAACAAAAGGAGGCTTCTGTAAAAACGGAAAAACTGTAAAAACGGTTCTAAATGTCAACACCATCTCTCTGTATCCGTTATTAGCTGACGTCCCTGCCGGCTTTTTTTTTTATATTTCTATTTTTTAACTTGAGATGGAATCACTAGACGGCCAAACGTCAAACTGAGGTGAATATTAAAACAGAGTCACTGCGGCACTTGATGCGGTTAATATCCCCGGTGAGCAGTCCCCAACCACCACAACAACCACAACAACAATCATACACATTTGACGGGAAACAGATTGGGACTCTCCACTGCACACGCACACGCACACACACACACACACACACACACACACACACACACACACACGCGCCGGCGTGGCGTTAGATAAAGCGATAATCAGAGAGGTCCGGTCTGATACGAGTACAGATGGAGTCTGTGCGCTGCCTAACCGTCTAACTGCTGCAAAATTGAAGTTGGTTTTGCAGGGGTGGGGTGGGGGTGGGTGGGGGTGGGGGGGGGGATTACCCGGGGGCCCGTAGTTAATGGCCAATAGTTGTCGAGTGCATCAACACACATTAAGGATCGTCCCGCGTGTGTGTGTGTGTGTGTGTGTGTGTGTTTAGTGCCACACACACACACACACACACACAGAAGTGAAATGTGTTTTTAATAACTGTGTGTGTGTGTGTGTGTGGTGTCTGTGTGTGTGTGTGTGTGTTTTGTGTGATCTTTTTTAATGGCTCACCCCTTGGCCCCCGAGCCAAAAATTATTATCTGTAGTTTCCACCCCACACAGAGAAATGATGATTGTATTAGGCTATTTTTGGGTGTTCATTTTTGGGTGAAAAAAAATACAAGTACAGAGAGAGTTCTACTTTATTTTATATGCATTGTATCACTGTTGTTTATCACGGTTCACAGTCTCAGTGGGATTAATGGGAACGCAGATATGGCAAAACAAGACACATACATAATCTGTGGTATCTTTATGTACCACAGCGATATGTTGCTGCCTCTCCTTCAACAAATGTACTCTTTGTAAGTCGCTTTGGATAAAAGCGTCTGCCAAATGCCCTAAATGTAAATGTAATCACATCAGGCTTTCAAGAATCTCCTTCAGGATCAATAAAGTTTTATCTTATCTTATCTTATGCCTCAAACTTCCCTCTGACGCCCTAATGCCACTTAGATTTATGATTAAAAGATATTTATGTGATATGATGCCATGTACTACCAGCTATTTCACATGTAAGTATCCCCCCAAATGACATGTTATATACATTACATTGAAATACCTCTTCACTGTCGGTGAGAAACAAGAGATTAAAAACCACCACCGCCCCAAAGCAGCCCAGTCAGGAGCTCCTCAATAATTTGAATAACAACAAAGACAACAAGTGCTTCGTGGTAATTGCCTCCCCTAAAGGACTGCATTGAAGGTAAAAATAACAAATAAGTCGTTTCCTGCTTATTCCCCCTGTGGGTTTGCACACACACACACACACACACACACACACATACACACACACACACGCACACACACAAACTGTCACTCAGCCACCGGCATCTCAGATGTAGAGCTTGTGTGTGTGTGTGTGTGTGTGTGTGTGCGTGTGTGTGTTCTGTCAGTGTAGGAGTGTAGGTGTGTGATAAGGCCCCCGCATTTTTGCTCAATCCTCGGCGCTCGCGGCGGCGTTCTCTCTCTCTCCGGCGAGCGCGACATCGTGCAGACTCAGCGGTGGCGGAGGTAGGGGGGTGGGGGGTGGGGGGGATCCTCAAATTGATTCGAAGAGCGCAAGCCCATTTAACCCTAAACCCCCCCCCCCCCCACCGCCCCCCCTCCGCCGCCTGCATCGTTCTAGCCAACCGCAAACCACAAACCGCCGTCAGTCGGCCGGTCGGTCGGTCTCTCCGTCCGTCCTTCCTTGCCAATCACTTACCAGCCGAGCAGCACCTCCAGTCAAACAGACAGTAATCTGGGATCCAGAAGTTCGACAATGCCAACAGTCAAAACTTCTGAGACTTCTGGGCATCTGGGCCAGACACCAGAGAGTGTGAGGGGCAGGGTTATGCATGGTGTTTCCCCGTTTTGTTTTGGACATATACTGTATATATACAAGTATATATACTGTATATATCCTGTATATATTCTGTATATATACTGTATATATTCTGTATATATTCTGCCGAAGATGGACTCATTGGCGAGTGCAAAAGATGGACATTTCTGAAGATTTGATTTCGATTTGAAACCTTTACAAACACTTTGTGGACATCGGTGTCCAGACAGACCACAGTACCACTGGCTACTGGGAAACATGTAGTTCATCAGTCCCTGGCCGTGTTTCCGTGCGTACGCTGGTGGCCAAGGAGGGACGGACACCGACAGCAGCAAGACGATGCTACGGTTCTCGTGATCAGTCGCTCTTCTTTGAAGCTGAGACGAACGGTGAGCCGTGTCTCATTTGTCGCGGGTTCTCACGTGGTCGGGTCGTTTCCGGTGGAGACCCCGGTCCATGTTTCGCGCGCACGGCTCCAGATCCCCCCCGCAGCCACATGATGGATCGAAATCGGTTTCGAAGCGACAGAAAAGCGAAGCGCCCCCCCCGTTCGCAGGTTTTGTTTTTTTCAACCTCGTCTGCCATCGAGACTTTAGATGTTAATGATGTCTGCTTTTTTTTCCCCCGCGAGACTAAACAGTGACGCAGACACCGCGACATGTGCTGCTTGCCTCCCCTAAAAGACGACGCGCTGGGAGAGTTGATGTCACCGCGCAGGACGATTTCGCACTCTCTCCGTCTCCGTCTCTCTCTCTCTCTCTCTCTCTCTCTCTCTTTTTCTTTTTCTTTTTTTCGAAGCGACATGACGTTCCGTTGTCCCGTCTCAACTCAGGCTTGTAATTACTGAAAGGCGAACGACAGGGTGGCAGACGTCTGGCATAAAGGATGCGGCTTGTGTCTGATTTTAATTTCTATAGAGGTTGTCGAGAGTGAATTAATCATCATATCGTCTTCGAGCGGAGACAGTGTGTTATACCTGTAGGTGGGTGTGTATGTGTGTGTGTGTGTGTGTGTGTGTGTGTTATCTCTTGCGCGTGCCCCCCCCCTCCCCCCCCACACACACACACACACACACACACACACACACACACTCCTCGCGCTCAATCATGCGGGCATTAATTAACGTCAGGCTGATGAATATACCTCTCACGGCTACGCACCGTGTTGACCGGCTGACGGTCGCCGATACGTACGTACACCTGCGTCTCCCTTTCACGAGCGTGTCGCCGGATGCGGGCGACGAAAAGGGCGTTCGCGACGAGACGGAAGAGGCGTCGGCCCCGCCACTCATCGGCACGAGGGGGGAAGTGTTATTGCACGAACGCACAAACACGCACACACACTCAATTAGAGACACACATGCCAGGCGCGCACAAACAGGCGAGTCGTTTTGTCGTGCTTTTTGTGTGTTTCGTCGTGCAACAGATGGGATTATTTTAACCCGAGGAGCGTGCCGGCATTAGGAAAGGGGTGGTGTGCACGCTCTTGTTCATCGGGAGACTCACGGGGGCAATGGGAGTGTTTTTCCTGCCCGGGGTTCGCGCTGCAGATAAACCGTACCGACCGAACAAAAGCCCCGGCTGGCGGTAAGTAATTGGGGGGGCTGCTGGGTTTTTCGTTTCATTTTAAGGAATCGATCGCACGTCGTAACAAACAGCAAATGTTGCGGGGCGGTGGTGGTGGTGGTGGTGGTGGTGGCGGCGGTGGTGGTGGTGGTGGTGGTGGCGGCGGTGGTGGTGGTGGTGGGTGGCGAGGGATGATTCATTAGGCCGGCGGATTTACTGTTTACTCCCGGTCCACACAGACTGTACATATGAGTATTTCGAAAGAACGCTGGATTTTCAAAACAAGTGTTTCGGTTTCACGGGAAAAAAAACTTGTGTGTGTTACTACAGCCCGGTGGAACGGAGTTTTTTTCTTTGTTGAGGTATTGCAATTGTACACACAATTGAGCACACGCCAGAAATGTACCAGCAGTGGTGTACTGTTGGTTACGAGTCAATCTAGCGTGACTTCATTACATCGCATGGATTTCATCACGCCTTGTCAATGTTCCTTTGTGGTGTACGGTATACAGCATGTGGTACACCAGTATGATCGCCACCTGCTGGTCTGGCATGCTTATGTGAGCATTTTAAATGGTCTTTGGTTTATCTTGTGGAAGGAGATATGTTCTATAAGTGTGGACAGGGTTTACATTTTCAGAACTATCTGTGTGGACGAGGCCTGAAGATCAAAACATTATATTAACATATTAGTTGCGCAAACACACACACACACACACACACACACACACACAACACACACACACGCACACAAACACACACACACACACACACACACACACACACACACACACACACACACACACACACACACACACACACACACACACACACACACACACACAGACATGCATACAAACACAGACACACACACACATACATACAAACACAGACACACACACACACACACACACACACACACACACACATGCAAGCATCCATGCACACCCGCACGCACACATAATCACACTCACAGATCTCAACGCTCATAATATGTGTTTAAAATGTTTAAGTACTTGAATACATTAATTAGTTTCAATGTGTCTGGGACACACATCCCCCATCTCACACATATGAAAAGAAAAAAGAAAAAGAAGAAAAAACAAGCAAAGAATTTCAATTAGAGTTTAATTTGAAGTATTTAAAGTTAACCTCTATTAACAAGGTCTTTATCATGTGGCTTATTTTAATAAGATCGTTTTAAATGAATGATTATTATTCATTTATTATCAGGGGTTAAGCATTTTCTCATATCACACTGTGGTCCGGAAAAGCCACAATTGCAATTGCATCAACAAATCGTTTCCAGTGCAATTTTTTTAAACCGCGAGTACTCACTCACTCGCTGTGAGTTTCACAACGGCGTCGGGGGTCACAGTCAGGCGCGACGCCTTCACCGCTCGGCACACACGGCCTCAGCCAGCCCTCGCCATTAGGGACCTAGAGTACAGATGGGCTGGAAGACACAAAGACACACACATACACACACACGACGAGACGAAAAGGAGAAACGGTTTCCGGATTCCAGCACACATACTGTACCTCACGTACCGCGCGTACACACAAGATACATCGTGCGGCGTCCGCGTCGGGTTTACTTGAGCACGGTGGACCGAGGCTGAAGCCGGGATACTAATGGAGTTACGCGCGCCATCTAATTAGGGCCAATGACCGTAATTACCGCACTATTTTCTGGGACGGTAAGTGACGACAGCGTGATCAATGCGGGTGACAGCGGCAATAAGGTCACGCAAACTTGATTACGACATTTCGCCAGCATCTGCCGCACAAAGGTCATTTGTACAATCTGAACAACACAATTAATAGCATGTTGGGGGAACGGGTTGATGCTTAAATATTATCCAACGTTGGTTTAGCACTTTGAAAAAGAAAGTAGATTTTTTTTGAGGGTGGGGGGCGGAGCTGAAAAACATTATTTATACTGTTGCGGTTGCCACGGTGATCGCTGAACACAAATGACGCTTCATTTAAACAAAGGGCGATGCCTCGCGTGCGGATCGAATGATTTGCTCGTCGCTTACATCCCCGATAAAAAAAAAACAGCCAAACGCCACAACCACGTTAGAGTCTCCGTTAAGTTTCTGTTGAGCAAAAAAAGGTCGATAAACTTCCATTGTCAAGTCAAAGTCAAAGTGTTTTATTTGTCGCATATACGTACATCACAACACGGGGCCATTCTATGGTGCACAAGTGCTAGTCGCCGCTGATCACCAGAGCGAGTTCACTCTGTAACAGTATCGATCACGGAACACACACACATATAACCGCCCCCCCTCCGCCGCCTGCATCGTTCTAGCCAACCGCAAACCACAAACCGCCGTCAGTCGGCCGGTCGGTCGGTCGGTCTCTCCGTCCGTCCTTCCTTGCCAATCACTTACCAGCCGAGCAGCACCTCCAGTCAAACAGACACTAATCTGGGATCCAGAAGTTCGACAATGCCAACAGTCAAAACTTCTGAGAATTCTGGGCGTCTGGGCCAGACACCAGAGAGTGTGAGAGGCAGGGTTATGCATAGTGTTTCCCCGTTTTGTTTTGGACATATACTGTATATATCCTGTATATATTCTGTATATATTCTGTATATATTCTGTATATATCCTGTATATATTCTGTATATATCCTGTATATATTCTGCCGAAGATGGACTCATTGGCGAGTGCAAAGATGGACATTTCTGAAGATTTGATTTCGATTTGAAACCTTTACAAACACTTTGTGGACATCGGTGTGTCCAGACAGACTACAGTACCACTGGCTACAGGGAAACATGTAGTTCATCAGTCCCTGGCCGTGTTTCCGTGCGTACGCTGCTGGCCAAGGAGGGATGGACACCGACAGCAGCAAGACGATGCTACGGTTCTCGTGATCAGTCGCTGAGACGAACGGTGAGCCGTGTCTCATTCGTCACGGGTTCTACGTGGTCGGGTCGTTTCCGGTGGAGACCCCGGTCCATGTTTCGCGCGCGGCTCCAGATCCCCCCCAAATCGGTTTCGAAGCGACAGAAAAGCAAACCCCCCCCCGTTCGCAGGTTGTTGTTTTTTTTAAACCTCGTCTGCCATCGAGACTTTAGATGTTAATGATGTCTGCTTTTTTTTCTCCCCGCGATACTAAACAGTGACGCAGACACCGCGACATGTGCTGCTTGCCCCCCCTAAAAGACGACGCGCTGGGAGAGTTGATGTCACCGCGCAGGACGATTTCGCACTCTCTCTGTCTCTGTCTGTCTCTCTCTCTCTCTCTCTCTCTCTCTCTCTCTTTTTCTTTTTTTCGAAGCGACATGACGTTCCGTTGTCCCGTCTCAGCTCAGGCTTGTAATTACTGAAAGGCGAACGACAGGGTGGCAGACGTCTGGCATAAAGGATGCGGCTTGTGTCTGATTTTAATTTCTATAGAGGTTGTCGAGAGTGAATTAATCATCATATCGTCTTCGAGCGGAGACAGTGTGTTATACCTGTAGGTGGGTGTGGGTGTGTGTGTGTGTGTGTGTGTGTTATCTCTTGCGCGTGCCCCCCCCCCCCCCCACACACACACACACACACACACACACACACTCCTCGCGCTCAATCATGCGGGCATTAATTAACGTCAGGCTGATGAATATACCTCTCACGGCTACGCACCGTGTTGACCGGCTGACGGTCGCCGATACGTACGTACACCTGCGTCTCCTTTCACGAGCGTGTCGCCGGATGCGGGCGACGAAAAGGGCGTTCGCGACGAGACGGAAGAGGCGTCGGCCCCGCCACTCATCGGCACGAGGGGGGGAAGTGTTGTTGCACGAACGCACAAACACGCACACGCGCACACACACTCGATTAGAGACACACATGCCAGGCGCGCGCACAAACAGGCGAGTCGTTTTGTCGTGTTTTTTGTGTGTTTCGTCGTGCAACAGATGGGATTATTTTAACCCGAGGAGCGTGCCGGCATTAGGGAAGGGGGTGGTGGGTGCGCGCTCTTGTCATTGGGAGACTCACGGGGGCAACGGGAGTGTTTTTCCTGCCCGGGGTTCGCGCTGCAGATAAACCGTACCGACCGAACAAAAGCCCCGGCTGGCGGTAAGTAATTGGGGGGCTGCTGGGTTTTTCGTTTCATTTTAAGGAATCGATCGCACGTCGTAACAAACAGCAAATGTTGCGGGGCGGCGGTGGTGGTGGTGGTGGTGGCGGTGGTGGTGGTGGCGGTGGGGCGAGGGATGATTCATTAGGCCGGCGGATTTACTGTTTACTCCCGGTCCACACAGACTGTACATATGAGTATTTTCTAAAGAACGCTGTTTCGGTTTCACGGGAAAAAAAACTCTTGTGTGTTACTACGGCCCGGTGGAACGGAGTTTTTTTTTTTGTTGAGGTATTGCAATTGTACACACAATTGAGCACACGCCAGAAATGTACCAGCAGTAGTGTACTGTTGGTTACAAGTCAATCTAGCGTGACTTCATTACACCGCATGGATTTCATCACGCCTTGTCAATGTTCCTTTGTGGTGTACGGTATACAGCATGTGGTACACAAGTATGATCGCCACCTGCTGGTCTGGCATGCTTATGTGAGCATTTTAAATGGTCTTTGGTTTATCTTGTGGAAGGAGATATGTTCTATAAGTGTGGACAGGGTTTACATTTTCAGAACTATCTGTGTGGACGAGGCCTGAAGATCACACACACACAGACATGCACACACACACACACACAGACACACACACACACACACACAGACACACACACACACAGACACACACACACATACACACACACACATGCAAGCATGCATGCACACCCGCACGCACACATACTCACACCCACAGATCTCAACGCTCATAATATGTGTTTAAAATGTTTAAGTACTTGAATACATTAATTAGTTTCAATGTGTCTGGGACACACATCCCCCATCTCACACATATGGTGTCAGAAAAAAACGAAGAAAAAACAAGCAAAGAATTTCAATTAGAGTTTAATTTGAAGTATTTAAAGTTAACCTCTATTAACAAGGTCTTTATCATGTGGCTTATTTTAATAAGATCGTTTTAAATGAATGATTATTATTCATTTATTATCAGGGGTTAAGCATTTTCTCATATCACACTGTGGTCCGGAAAAGCCACAATTGCAATTGCATCAACAAATCGTTTCCAGTGCAATTTTTTTAAACCGCGAGTACTCACTCACTCGCTGTGAGTTTCACAACGGCGTCGGGGGTCACAGTCAGGCGCAACGCCTTCACCGCTCGGCACACACGGCCTCAGCCAGCCCTCGCCATTAGGGACCTAGAGTACAGATGGGCTGGAAGACACAAAGACACACACATACACACACACGACGAGACGAAAAGGAGAAACGGTTTCCGGATTCCAGCACACATACTGTACCTCTCGTACCGCGCGTACACACAAGATACATCGTGCGGCGTCCGCGTCGGGTTTACTTGAGCACGGTGGACCGAGGCTGAAGCCGGGATACTATGGAGTTTACCGCAGCGCCATCTTAATTAGGGGCCAATGGGACCGTAATTACCGCACTATTTTTCTGGGGACGGTAAGTGCGACAGCGTGGATCAATGCGGGTGACAGCAGGCAATAGGTCACTGCAAACTTGATTACGGACATTTCGCCAAGCATCCTGCCGCCAACAAAGGTCATTTTACAATCTGAACAACACAATTATAGCATGTTGGGGGACACGGGTTGGATGCTATTAAATAATTATCCAACGTGGTTTGGTTTTAGCACTTTGAAAAAGAAAGTAGATTTTTTTTGAGGGTGGGGGGCGGAGCTGAAAAACATTATTTATACTGTTGCGGTTGCCACGGTGATCGCTGAACACAAATGACGGCTTCATTTAAAACAAGGGCGATGCCTTGTGTGCGGATCTAATGATTTGCTCGTCGCTTACATCCCCGATAAAAAAAAAACAGCCAAACGCCACAACCACGTTAGAGTCTCCGTTAAGTTTCTGTTGAGCAAAAAAAGGTCGATAAACTTCCATTGTCAAGTCAAAGTCAAAGTGTTTTATTTGTCGCATATACGTACATCACAACACGGGGCCATTCTGTACAGTGAAGTTCTTGTGACATGGCAGGCGACAGTACGTAGGAGGCATTCAAGGAGGCAAAAGAGAAAAAAATAATATATATATATACAGTATATGTTGAGAATACACATTATAAACATACAAAAGAAAACGTAAGTATGTACAAGTAAGTAAGTAAGTCAGGGCAGAATACACAAGTGAGGGCAGCAGTAGCAGAAATATCGCATACAGCAACGGAGTAGCAGGAATATACTGGACATCGCTGTCCCGAAGCACAAGCAACACAGAGTGAAAAGTTCCATCCAAGATTACGTTTTGACCATCTCCCTAAAACGTCTGTGTTACAGCAAGGCACGGGAAGTCAACACACACCACCACCACCACCAGCTCTAACACCACCACCACCACTAACACCACCACCACCTCTAACACCACCACCACCACCACCCCGCACTGGATGCACACTGCTTTCCTTTAACACACCCAATTAAATCACACACTTTTAATAACGCCGTCAGGCTGTTGTTTTTTGTTTGTTTGCTTTTTTTTTTTATAGTATGCTAGTCCGTGTCCAATGCCTTCAAGGGCAAAGCACCAGTGTGCTCTCTGTTAATTTAACATATTTAATCAATAGCTCACAACACGGCCCAGAGGAAGGCTGCAACATCTAAAAAAAGGGGTCTCACCCCAATCCCCCCGCACCACACCACCACACCCCCCCCGCCCTCCACCTGCTCCCTGTGTATCTGCTGCTGCCCAATAACACCTCTCGCCCTGCCGGGGGAAAGTGTGAAAACCCCGTACACACACACACACACACACACACACACACACAGACACACACACACACACACACAGACACAGACACAGACACACACACAGACACAGACACAGACACACAGACACACACACACACACACACACAGACACACACACACACACATCATCTCACAGATTTAAAACACCACTTCTTCCAATCCTGACACCAAACCCATGTCACACACAGAGAGAGACGAGAGAGAGAGAGAGAGAGAGAGAGAGAGAGAGAGAGAGAGAGAGAGGAGAGAGAGAGAGAGAGAGAGAGAGAGAGAGAAGAGAGAGAGAGAGAGAGAGAGAGAGAAGAGGAGAGAGAAGAGAGAGAGAGAGAGAGAGAGAGAGAGAGAGAGAGAGAGAGAGAGATGATGGTGTAGTGGTGGGGTGGGGGCCTGGATGTGTGGTCTGCGTGGGGAGGTGAGGATGGAGAGTGTGTGACAGGAGAAGGGATCCTTTGCGACGCGCTACTCCTGCATGCAGATGTTACAGCACCCTCCCCGGGGTGGTGGTGGTGGTGTTGGTGGTGGTGGTGGGGGGAGGGGGGGTAGTAGTGGGAGCAGCAGCTGTAGTTGCTCAGACAGGAGCCATAAAGACTTAGTGTCAGGCGGTAGGCACCCCGACATATGCACGCCAACAGAGGGGTGCGGCACATCCTCGTTTTTATGGCCGTCGGAGGGGCATGTGCTCAAGGGTTGTTTTTATTCCGATATTTTAGTTTTTTTACAAAAAGAAATAACAACTGAATGAATCACGATCATTATCGGCGGCACGCGCATAAAATGTTTGCGTGTAAACGCGTGTGCGCCTTCGGTTTTATCTTCTGCGAGTCCGTATATTAGGAGTAGCATCGTCAAGTCAAGTTTATTTGGGTGGAACGTTGCATATTATGACAGGCATGGACTCTATGTGCCTATACATCAGAAGTGTCTGATACATTAAACATTTTTTATTCTGCCTTTTCTATATTTCCTATATTTCTCATTCCTGCTGGGCTACTTCTCACTGTAAATATTTTAAATCTTCTAAATATTCTGATTCCGATCCCTCCAATTGAAGTTAACTTTAGTGTTCTTTCGCACGTTCCGCTGAGCATCGGCACTTTTCATCTCACTGCATATCCTGTGTGTGTGTACGTGACAAACACAGTTCTTGAATCTTTAATCTTTAGTCTGCACAAACGGAGCATATTTTTACCAATTTAAAATCAGCTGCATTTTTTTGGTCATTCAAGCGACATTGAAAAAACTAAAAACAAAAAGTGATCTGAAATTCCAACATCTAGTGCATTTTGGGGTCATATCAAGAGCCAAATACGAGTCTAATACATGATAAAATAGGATCGACGTTTCATCAGGGTGTTAGGGTTGACTTGAATCCCCATGTTCACAGTCTCCACGCAGGCATCCACGCGCCAAGATGCTGTAACGAGTAAATATATACTGTAATCTAGGTCAGACACAGTGAGCCACAAAATACAGGCCGCATAATAAAGCAACAGTGACAAAGGTTTACAGTAATTCAAGCGAAAAAAGGTATTCCTCGAGGATGCTAAGCGTTGATTGTTTTGGCCGATAGCGGCGAGGTGGCCGCCAACGGCTCGCCGGGGCCGAAGCGGGTCGACGACGACGAGGAAAGCTCAGCGTTTTTTTTATGAATACAAACGACGGTTCTGCTTGTGTTTCCTCTGAGCGGGAAACTTGTGCTTTTCATCACGGAGAGCTTAACAGGCCGGCTCCGGTGATTGGCAGTTTGGCCGGGGTCACGATTAAACAGTGAGTTTGGCAACCGCAGAGGGGGCCGGATCATACGGGGGGGCTGAGTGGCCCAGTTATAAGGAGGAGAGCGGAGAGCTTATTCTCCGTCTGAATCCGTTCCTTCCTCCGACACAAACAAACAAGCAAACAAACACCGTATCCCTCTGGGAGCTCGCGGGGAAGGAAAAGGCAGACATTTTAATAACTAATTATTGCGTTGTTGTTTTTTTGCACCAGGGAGAGCGTTTGTTTTTGTGTATTTTCATGACACGCCGCATGCAAACAATTATGTCTCTGGATACATTAACGCATTATTATTTACACAGGAGTGGTCCGACCGGTTCCTTCCAGAAGAAAAATCGAGACCATGCCAGCTATGTTGTTGTTGTAGTTGTTGTTGTTTGCGAGCGTAAGGGAGCAAAAGGGCTGATGATTACCATGACAACAGACTCCAAAACATCCTCTATGATGTGTGTTTCTGATCGGACCCCCCCAACCCACCCCACCCCCCCAGAGGGATGGCCTAATATGACCTGAGACCATCAACCATATGTCTGTGTTTAAAAGCACCCCCTTATTTAACCACTTAAGAACAAACATAAGCTTGAAATAAGCTTAGATTACGCTGACCCTGGGCAGTTGTTCTTCTTCTGCTTTTGATTTCGAGCGCCACCAAGGAATACGTACAGCAGAGCGGCAGCCTATAGAGTAGAGTAGAGAAATGTTTTCCATGGGCCGTCTCTGTCAGCGGCTCGGAGCTTTGAAGTAGAGTGCGGATTTACGAGGGATTGTCTTGATTGGTTTAATTTAAGCTTAAACTAATATAACCATTAAACGCATCTCGTGGCTCTCGTGTGTTTTATCCCGCTATTCCGGGGGGCGATATTTGCCTTGTTATTGCCGTACGGCTTTGGGTTTTATCGTCGCTTCTCCGTCGCGATTAAGCGTGTTTATCGAGATGAACGCGGTGGGCGTGAGAACAGGCCTGCTTTTGTCGCTCGTTGCTTTTGTCTGATCAGATCGAGGGCTTTAGAGCCAACGTTTCGCGCGCCGATCCAAAAACACTGCGGCAAGTGGGTCAAACAACGCGCTCCTTTTTTTTCTCCCTCCGATTTCCAAGACACGGCTTTACTAACGGGGAGGCGAGGCCGTCTCCTCCTTTGCCAAATTATAGAAATCATTTCCCATTAAGCGAATTTAACAGAGGGCGGAAATTCAAGGACACCCTCCGCGCTAACATTATCACTTCAAAGACTGAGCTGTTGACACTCTGGAAACCAGTAATGATCCAATGAATGAATCATAAGCTCTGCTGTCGGTCAGAGGGGGCTGTCTCTCCTGACAGCGTGGTGTACGTGCGTTGTGTGTGTGTGGTGTGTTGTGTCGTGTGTGTGTCGTGTGTGTTGTGCGTGCTGTGTGGTGTGTGTGTGTGCGTCTTGTGTGTTGTGGTCTTGCTAGGGGCTGGCCACAGTCTGCGGTGGGTGGTTTCTGACACGCTATAGCAGCAACAGACCTCATCTAGCATGCAGACGAGTTACGTCTGTGAAGGAGACGCACGGACACGGGATGGCGGGGGGCGGATTCTTCTTGTGTGAGAAACAAAAAAGGAAAAAGGTGATCTGAGTTGATTGGTCGGTCACCTTTTCTTCCCCCTGATCACGTGCCGCCACCGCCGCCGCCGCCGCCGCCGTCGCCGCCGCCGTCGCCGTGTCCGCATAACGACGAGACGATTAACGAGAGGAGAGCGGGAATGAGTGGCGCGCTAATACGCGACGTCTTTAAAGGTGGGAGACGGCGAGGATCGTTAGGGCTTCTCGTTAGCTCCTCCTGATGCGAGGAGCGGGAGTGGGGGGCGTCTTGGCGTGGGGGGGGCAGAAGAGAGGCAGCGATAGACCACGTGCCGACGACTGGACGCCTGAGACCTCTGTTACCCCAAGTCGCGGCTGTAAATCAAATCCATCGTATAGAGAGCGGTCGGATAGAGAGGTCATCGTCGGCGTACGAGTCCTGTCATTCGCGAGTCCATTAGAGGGCCGAGAGTAACGCGCCCGATCGCTCGCCGTCGCGGGCGTCCTCGCTCGGACTCGATCGTCGATTTAATCGCCCCGCTCGAGGCTTGCGTCTGTCTCCGTCGATGAGCTGATGCCATCACTTACAGCAGATGTGTTCCAGGCGTGTGCAGATTTAGGCCTTGAGTCTTTCCCGCGAGTCAATGACCGTTCCAATCAGCCTCGCTTTTGCATTTGAGTCGAAGCGAGCCTCTGTACGGTGGTACGGTGGTGCGCAGTCTTGTCAACGTCGTAATACCCAGTTGTTGTCCATTTTCTTTTTACTTCCCCTTAATTCCCCATGTACGTTTGAGTACAACAGGTTTTTTTTATGAAACAAGACAAGCAATACACCAGAAAATCGTCAAACAGTTGGAAAGTTATACCCTAAAGTATTATAGTTATACCCTATATATTATACATGTGTGTGCACTGTGTGTGTGTGTATCATGTGTGTGTGTGTGTGTGTGTGCGTGTGCGCGTGTGTGTGTGTGTGTGTGTGTGTGTGGTGTGTGTGCGTGTGTGTGTGTGTGGCGAAAAGTTCCAGACTACATGACACCATTAAACTCAATATAGCCGACTATACAAATGCAATGAATCCCGTTTACAGACCCGTTTTGTTACGGAAATGAGAAACGATGAACAGATAGCCGACGTTCAGGATTAATGGCCCAGATCATTCTACATGCATTGTCATGATAAGCAATAATGCGATATACAAGCTGAGCATTAACCCCTGAAGTTTCTGATTTCTCTGACAAAGAGTAATGTGGAAGAAAACTAAAGTATGTACTTGAACTACTTGACTGCTATACAGTACCGTAGATCAGTTACACTGATAAATGCTTTTGGACACGACACAACTATACAATTAGGAAACGGTGTAATACTGCGTCTGATATTATTCTTAATCCCCCCGCGTTCTCCCTGGCTTAGACGAATGACTCGGGCCACCAGCAAGTCATTTCATACATGTATTTTTAAACGAATACTCCTTCCCCCGGATCTCCTGACTAATTAACACGGAAAATCGCCACGTAATTAGCAGGCCTTTCAAACAAAGCAAGCGCGAGCGACAAGCACATTAGTCGAGTTAGGCGAGATTGCTACTCGCCCCCCCCCCCGGCGCCGGAGGCCTCGGAGAGCAGGCTTGGCCGGGAGTAGCGAGGCACACTGTTCGGCGCGGTGAAGGTGCGTGACTGGGTGACTTTCGTGGGACCAGATTGATGCCCTAACACTTCCGATGCCAGCCAACCCGTCTGCAACCACCCCCCCCCAACCCCCCCAACCAGCCGCCCTCCGCGAGCTCCTACTGCTTCCCAGCCTCTCTCGGTCTATTTTTGGAGAGCAGCTGCCACACTGTGCCACTCTCCTCTGTGACGCCGGTGCCACTGTAATCGTACACACATTCATGCGTATGTGTGTTTATATATATGCTCATATTTTCATCATATCAGCTGCTGACATGAATGCAAAGCTGGATAATGCAACAGAAAGCCACTAAGTATTTGGACCATGTTGTCTGACGACGACATGATGGCGATCATTATTTTTAGAGTGTCCAAGTCGAAGGGAAAATCTTGTCTCCCCCTTTCCAAGTCAAATACAACATATATTCTGTGCAAGCTCAGTGGGTTGAGACCGTTGAAGAATCAGATACGATCACAAATAAACTCAAAGACATTTCTGCCATTATCCACACTTAGACTCTTGTCAGAGGAACATTGCAAAAATGTGATACGCTGTGATTGATTATGAGACAGAACCGTTGAGTTGTTGTCATATGGGAATGAAAGTAATATGCGATACTGATGGTTCCTACTACAGCAATTTACAGACGTACCCCTGGCAACTGCAATGTCTCCGTATGACGCAGAAGTCTGTGCAGAAAGGGAGTTTAGTGAAATACACAAAACTGTAAAATGAAGACCTGGGATGAGTTGTACATCACCAGTTGACATATCTTAACAACGTCAAAGTGTTTTAGCCTATTATTCTTTTAAGTCTAGAGGAGTGAGGTTTTTAGACAAGAGAAAACAGAGGTTTTTTGGAAGAGGGGATCTTTTTTCTTTTATAATTACTTTTTGCTGCTTGTTCAGACACTACCCTGCGGAGGCGTCTATTGAAATACCAAAAAGAAGGAGGCATTCCAGACAAATTGACTTAGATAGGAAACAAAAATGTGTGCTTTTCGATTTCACAACTTACTAAATGCATTATGATTGGCTCAAAGCCTTTCCGAGGAGAGGTTCTGTTTGAACTTCAACTCGCCGGGACTATTTAATGAAAACACAACTCTGGAGGTCAGGCCTCTTGAACTGGTGGCATGTGGTGCCGGATGTGGACGAGGATCATTCTGATCCGACCCTCAAATTATTTATTAGAACTTCGGAATCAATTTTCCCCCAGAACAAGCAGCTTGCCAGCAAGAATGAGCGCCAATAGGAATAGCAAACAGTTTTTTTATCCGCCTCGTCCCGCTCCTAGAATGCACCCGTGACCCTCTGTGCGCACACCAACGTCACTGCTGCGGCGAAAAAGTTTTCAGAGCGGAAAAAAAAAAAATGTTTGAGAGCTAAAATGTCCTTGTCCAATGTCGGAAAGGCCAACGCTAGACAATAACGATCGATAATTCAACGAGGAGCGGACTGTGAAATAGCTGTTTGCTAACGTGGGCCCGAGCTCCATGCGTTTGGTGCGCAACGAGGCTGCCGCGGTGCCACAACGATATCGTCTGAGAAGCCACTGCGTCATGGATCACTGGAACGTTCAGACGCTCGTCGAATCAAAGTGAAGACGCTCTCTGTGAATCACCAACAAATGGTCTCTATAATGGCCCATAAAAAGACTCGGAAATAGTTCGGAAATAGTGCAAAGACTGCATTCTAGATGTAGCCAGCATCCTAGCTCCAAGAAGATGTGCTCGGACTTCTGTTGAACGTCAACAACATGATCAGTTGCTGCTCGATGTATTTCTATATCACGGCCATTTCTGTTTAATATCAATAGCATGATCAGTTGTGGCTCGATTTATTTATGGTTGAGGCCATTTATTCCAATTCGAATAACATGAATGAAATGAATAATAAAGTACTTGTCGCAGACTTGTACGCGTTCAATGTTAAAAGGTTCAATGTGTTTCGACGTGCCAGGTTAATGACATCAGTTTTGAATTCGATTTGTTGAAACAAATTACACATGAAGAGTAACACGGGTCTTTGTATGAACTTGACTGCCCTATTCTGCGTGTTAGATAAACACATTGGGAATAAACAGTCGTTATGGACGCTATTAAGGCTGTTTAGTGTTGCTTTGCTGTGTTGTCATGTGCCAGTGCCTAAGTGTGATAATCACTCTTACTTTGCCCAACGTAAACCCCTAAATGGAAGTTTTCCCACTTAGCTTGGACAAATACCTACACACAGATCCATGCAGCTGGCGGTTTAAGGCGGAATCACAAACCTGTGTTGACGGCGAATTCATCATTGTATTGCTTAGCTTCACGTTTAATTTAAATCTAGACAATAAAAGCAACCGCGTATGATATTGCGAAATAAAATAAATAGGTGGCTGCACGTAGATCACGCGCATAAGAGCGAGAGAAACCTGCATATCAGATTAGCCACCGCAACAGAAAAGTAGGTCAGCAATCAAACAGAAACCGAAAAAAATAAATCCGAATCATCTTCCCTCGCGACGCGCCATTGGCCGAGAGTTCCCCTCGTGTCTCGCCACTCACTACACACACTACACACACACTACACACCACACTACACACACTACACACACACACAGCGCCAAAAGTCTAAGGTCAACTTCCACTTCTAGCCGCCCACCCACCCGCCCCAGCTCCCCAGCTCCCCAGCTCCCCAGCTCTCCACCCCACACGTACTCTCTCTCAACCCTCCTCCTCCTCCACCCTAGTGGCCGTCAGCAGGGCCAGCCCAGTCCCAACTGACCGCTGTGATCCGCGGCCAAGTGGCGCCCGCCTTGCGTCCGATCCGTCCCCGGCACCTCTTGTTCCCGGGCCAACTGGCCGCCGGCCCTGCCCGCGCGGCCGGCCAGGGCCCCTCCTGCCTCCGTATGTTCCGGGGCTGTTTTTCGGGGGCCCTGTGTGACGGATGCCAAACAGCCAGTCGGTCCCCGGGCCACCCTCAGATGCCGCACCAGAGATGGGGATTAAACAGATTTTTTTTTTTGTAATTTTCCTGTTTTTGTCGGGGGGGGGGGGGATTTGGGGGGCTTGGCTTCAAATAGGCCAATGGATGAATGTAATCAACTTTAATCTCAAATTCAGGGCCTCTTGATAACGGAAAAACCAACAGGCTTTTATTTATTTTTATCCCGGGAGCCGCTTCGGTCGGGGCTCCTCCGCTCACACACTGTGCGCTGACTTGTTGTGACGGACGGAAACTTATGGAGGAGCTGGGACTGCACCAAGAGCCACCCAAAATACACGACACCATGCTGTACTGCTGTACCATTTCGGATAACTTTCTGGTTGGATAACAACCAAAACAAACACAAACAAACAAATACCAAATACAAATAACAAATACCGTTACATGCATAGAGTTCGATGGCACACAGGATGAGCAAATACATTAACATTTACATTTACATTTAGGGGCATTTGGCAGATGCTTTTATCTAAAGCGACTTACAAAGAGCACATTTGTTGAAGGAGACAGCAATATTTCGCTGTGCTACATAAAGATAAGAATAGAGCAGGTTTCAAGCATTCATAATTGCAAGATCAATTAGAACGAGTTTCATAATTGCTAGGTTGCCTGCATAACAGCTGGGATAAGAGTATGTTTGTACGTGTTGAAAGTGTTTGTACGTCTTGACACTTATTAACGGCACTTAGCATTGTTGTTCGTTCTCAGATGTCGTCGCGGGCTTAGAATTGCACACGCCTGCCCAGCTACTTACGCAGGCAAGTGCCATTCTGAGTGCATAGCCACCAAATAGACCACAATACCCAGTAATGTAGCGGCCAGTAACACAGGTCACCATCCTGCGATAATCCAACAGCATCGTGTTGTAATCTTCTGCTTCCTCGTTGTGTTCACAGTGTGCACACATCATCGCCGCCTGTTCCACACGCCCTCATATAAACCCTTGGGAATTAAACGTGGGGAAACATGGCAGCGGGGGGGCGAAGAGAGGTGCAAAAATTAAACGGCAATTCTTGACAGGGGGGCGTCTGAGAATTAGGCCGGCGCTGAAGTGTGACGACGTTGTTTGGTGACAAGGTAGGGGAAGACAATTGTCAACACCTCCTTCCTTCCAACAAGTGCCGGCACACACCTGGCGCTGTAAGTGTGAAGCTAAGGCAGAGGTGGCGGGGAGGATGAATACATTTTTTTTTTTTTTTAAATACTTCAAGTTCAATTGCTGCTTCTGTGTGTGTGTGTGTGTGTGTGTTGTCTGTGTGTGTGTGTGTGTGGTGTGTGTGGTGTGTGTGTGAATGTGTGTGTGCGTGTGTGTGTCGTGGGTTGTGTGCACCTCTGAATATGCATGCGCAGCGAATCTTTCTGTTGATGAAAGGTATCAAAAATGGAGTGAAAACGTGTAAATCAGTGTTAATATAAAGTATATAAATGTCTATAAATATAATATAAAGAGTATTTGTTGACATGAAAATACCCTTGTGGTGGTACGTATTGATACACTATTTTGCGTATATTTCGATAGACTAATACTAATCTTAGTCAAACTATTTCAGTTGTTTTCGTCTATTTTAAACAGACGGCATCAAAACCTTTTACTATTCCTCACGAGTATACGCGATGAGAATACCTTTGGATTGATCAGCGGCTTAACAATCGCATTACCAAGAGATGCATTCTAAACGCCATTGGATTCCATTTAGCTAGCTCTAGTACAGTTAGCACGCCGGTGTAGTACTAATGAGGCCCGCGGAAGCACCGGCCTTTGAACCATACGATGTATGAATGAGAGCCAGACACTCTGTGTGCCATCTACCGCCAGTCTGACTTCCGCTCACTAATCACTTTCTCATCCACTTTTTGATTATAACCAGATACCTTTGGCATAATGGCCTCATTCGATTAAAATGGGCTAGACACTCCATTACGCTCTGTGTTCATGAATCATTAACTACTGGTTATGATCGGCCCGATTCATGATGAACACCAAATGGAGAAAGAGGGAAAATTGCCGGAGCTGTCTGCGGGCTACAGGTAGATAGAGAGCTAAAGTTATGGATGAACCCGGTTTCATAGGCTTAGAGCACGAGCATGAGAGTTTGCCGCGGTGTCGTAGTGGCAAACATGGACTTCAATTTAAACACAATCCCTAGAAATCGTACGCTGTAGT
The DNA here is from genome assembly GCA_002895965.2 of Coryphaenoides rupestris. Classification (NCBI taxonomy): domain Eukaryota; kingdom Metazoa; phylum Chordata; class Actinopteri; order Gadiformes; family Macrouridae; genus Coryphaenoides; species Coryphaenoides rupestris. The sequence continues at coordinate 158,511 of PIJE02000785.1, read as the reverse complement.
TATATTTTCATTGCGGATAAATCAAGTAAACATAATTCACGGATGTTCCACACACTCTACCTTCAGTGGACCCCGTTTACGTTGGCCTTTCTCGCCGATTAACCAACATTTACTACTTTATTTCAACATGGGAAAGGCCCCTATTTTGAATAGCCATGAATAAGCCAAGTCAAAATCTACCCTCTAGTGACATCACAGGCGGGAGTGCCCCACCCGGATTTATGATGGATAGGTAAGCCTACCAGTTGATACAGTCTTGCTGGGTAGCCTGGTAGACTGGTAGATCTGGTCACTACCACTTGTGATGTCATGAGAGGGTATATTTTGGCTCATCAACATACCGACTGGTCGTCAAATACGAGCCGTTTAAATGAATACAAATCACAGATACCTTTAGACACAACACGTCTGGGTTTGAATTACACCACCACGGTTCCGTGAGTAGCAAGGACCAGATGGATTCCGTGATCTGAAGATCGGGTGCCGTGAGTAATAGATCGGGGTCTCTCCGCTGGAGCGGAAGGTGTGTTGATGTGGTTGCGTGAGGAAGAGGAAGAGGAGGAGGGCGGAGACAGTGAGAGAAGGCCAGCGTTGGCTCCCACAGAGACCCCCGGGGACGCTTAACAAGTGGAAAAGCGAGAGTGAGACAGGCGGACCATAATAGAGCGCTGTGCTTTAAGAGAGGGGCAGTGGAGTGTAGCGGCGGCGGTGGTAATCGACTCCCAGTCGAAAGGTTCTGGGTTCGATCCCCGAATGCGTCTTGCTGCAGCCTAACCTGTATAGGGCAGCCATCGTCAGCAAGATGGCCAACTGCTAGCCGCTGCTTAATAGCATCTATCTGTAGCCAATGTAAGTGGCTGGGGATGAAATCGTCTGCTAAAATCGTAAAGACTAAGAGACGGAAGAGACATTGCAAGCAAGACGCTCGCCTCAAGGTGGAAGCATTGCTCTCACAAATGTGTAACTCACGATTACAATTGTTATTCTTTCCATATAGTTTTTTTCAATGTGGTTCCCAATTATTATTTAATTTAACGTGATGATTAAAAATGGATGACAAAAATTGTAATATCAAATATCCCACACTTTCCGTCAAAGTAATTCCCCTATTTTTTGCGAGGACTTCTCCGAGGAATGATTAGGAACATTGGCAATATCCGAACAGACCACGGGACTCATTTCAAGTGCCCTTTCTGGACAAGCCAGTAGCTACTTAGCATCCAGGTGAGTTGGCAACACGCGGAGGGGGCGCGACTCTGGCGGAGAGCCAGCCTTCCCGCGCCGCGCCACTTGGAGAGTGAAATTGATGAGTTCATCTTCCTCTCATTATGATGGTGATGGATCAGACGGCTAACTCCCGCTCAAAAGCGACCTAATGACTCGTTGAGGCAAATGTGAGCGACTGTGTCTCGGCGACTTCGCGGCGCGCGTTAGCGTGGCGGCGAGCGAGCGAGCGAGCGCCACACTGGCTCGCAGATGTGCGGCGGGTAAATTAATAATTTCCCCCGGACCGGAGACTTTTGTCTTCGTTATGAATTGCATCGATAAAGGAGCAGTTCATATGGCGGTTGATCATAACCTGACACGACGAGCGGCCTCTCCACGCCTGACACTTTTTTCTGCTTTTCGCACTCAAACTTCATCCCTGTTCCTATGCGGACATAGGAACTGGGATGAAGTTTGAGTCTGATTGGGCATCATGATGATAATAATAATTATCCACAATTTCTTTTGGTTCACAATTCTCCCCACAAGACCCATCCCTCCCAAAACAACAACGTTCAACACAACGTTGTTTCTCCCAATGCCCAAAACACGGTGGCACACTTTCCATAATTACAGCTTTTATATATTTATCTTTCTCTCTCTCTATCTCTATCTCTATCCCTCTCTCCCTGTTTCACTCGACCGGTGCATCCATCCCACCCTCCCTCCCTCTCTCTCTCTCTCGCTCCCTCTCTCCCCTCTCTCTCTCCCTCCCTCCCTCCGTCCGTCCATCCCATCCATCCCTCCCATTCCCTCCCCATCCTCCCTCCATCCCTTCCTTCCTCCCTCCCTCCATCCCTTCCTTCCTCCCTCCCTCCGTCCTCCTCTGATTCTCCTTGGTCTTCGTCGTTTGGGTGGTGTGCTGTTGGTAATGCTGGGCCACTAATGGGCCTGGCGTCTCCTCTGACGAGGCCTTAAAACCGTCTGTCTGCCTTCTCCATCGGCCGCACTTACTTAATAATGAGACCGCACAGGCCGATGTCTCTATTCATAATGGGGCCCCGGGGGGGAGACACGTCCTGCTGGGCACACCGATCAACCCCGGACAGTTGGGGGGGTGGGGGGGGGGTACAGTAATTGAGAGAGGAATTAGACGCTCCGCGATTGGTCAACTGAAACGGCCCGATTCGACTCTCTGTCCAAGGTTTTTCTGTGAGTCTCAAAGAGAGACTGTGTGTGTGTGTGTGTGGATGTGTAGATGTGTGTGTGTGTGTGTGTGTGTGTGTGTAGATGTGTGTGCGTGCGTGTGCGTGTGTGTGTGTGTAGATGTGTGTGCGTGCGTGTGCGTGTGTTGTGTGTGTGTATAGCTATGTACAATATGTGTGTGTGTGTGTGTGTGTGTGTGCATGTTTGTGTGTGTGCGTGTGTGTGTGTGTTTTTTTGTCATGCACAGTTCCCCAACTGTGTGTGTGTGTATAGCTATGTGCAATATGTGTGTGTGTGTGTGTGTGTGTGTGTGTGTGTTTTTGTCATGCACACGCACACACACACACACACAGCCGTGTTCTGTGCATGTCTAAATGCGAACACGTCTGCTTCTGCCTTTGTGTGTTGCTGGTGGGTTTTTGTTTCAATTTTTCCCGCCTCAGTGTGACAAGCGGCTTTTGTTGCGCGTTCCTCACAGCCCCGTCTCATTTGCAGGAAAACAATGAACAATGAATCATCTCTCGCAGTTTGAAGCACATTGTGGCTATGTATGTGTGTGTGTGTGTGTGTGTGCGTGTGTGCGTGTGTGTGCGTGTGTGTGTGTGTGTCTGTGTTTGTGGGTCTTTATTTGGACTTTGATTTCACAACTGAGTCCACATGTTGGCCCTCATTGAAGTCGATGGCTGCGGATGCATCACATACCTTCACACACACACACACACACACACACACACACACACATTCGATTGGACAAGCTCACGCACACACACACACACTTGAGCACAAACTAAAAGGCATTCCAAGTGGTCACATTGAGCCTTGCTGTTGTTCAAAGTACAAGATAATGATTCTCTCATCTTTTGGGACCGTGTTGCACGCCACACAGTGACAGGTTCGGCAGACAACAACCTATTTCACAACGAGCTCTTTCCCTTTTCGTTATCGCATAGAAACTGTCATGATATCGAAAGTGTCACATAGAACTGCAAGGTTTTTTGAAAGAAAATAGCGACCCCCTCGAATAAAGTTGAACACAGAAACCTCTAAGTGAGGTGAAGTGAGTCGACTAAGGCCAGCAGCTACCGAGGCGTCTGCGGCGTCTTCATTTTGGGGACGCGTTATTTTAAGTTGACCTCCAGAGCACTCTGGCGAGACAAGGAGAGCGAGGCAAAGACACGCGGGGGGGGTGGGGGTGGGGGGGAACAGATGATCAATTACTATCTTATAATTGGACAGGTCGTTAATGAGGCTGGAGGATGCAGCGTTGCGCACCTTTTGTCAGCCAGAGCCGCTGACATGGGGTGGCCCTATCAAAAGGCACGCCTTCATCTGCATATCTCCCCTGACGCACGACTTTCAGGCCAACAGCCCTTGAAATGCACCTCTGACTGAGTTCCCGGCGTATAAATGACAAACAGAGGCCGTGTGCAAATGACCAATACGGTACCAGTATCAAAAAACAAACCCTGCTCCCTTTGCTGTAAAGACAAATGTATTTTTGGTTATTTGTGTTTGTTCTGTTGCACACTCCACTGGGCATCGCCACTTATTCATTTCACTGTGTATCCTGTATGTGTCTGTGATGATTCAAGTTCTTGAATCTTGAATCTGTTATCCCAGCCCTGAGAGCTCGGCACCAAGCCTATAGCGTGTATCTTCATCTTGTGTTCATCGATGAAAAAAAATTTGGTTATTAGCTATTACGAGGCGTCGGGCTGCTAGGATTGCATTAGTGAATACATATTGGCAGAAGATGGAGGGCCTATGAGGCTTTTTGGTTGCGTGTTGCTTGTATTGTATTGTGTTGTATTGTAAATATCTCATCATTCTGTATTGTAAATATCTCATCATTCAGAAATCATTCTGTATTGTATATACCCATTCATACTATTCTACTTTATTTTATATTTATGCTTCTTGTCGTTTTTGCACTACTTGCTTTTTAATGTTTTAACTCTTTTATTTATTATTCTTATGTTGTCTGTATGCACCAACAACCACAGCAAATTCCTCGTATGTGAAAACTACTTGGCGAATAAAGCAATTCTGATTCTGATTCTGATTCTGATTGTTGCTCGTCCGGCCAAATCTGCGGTTCTTGCAACAACAGAGGGGCGCCGCCGCGGCGTGTTCTTTGAGCGAGCGTCCCGGAGCGCTCGTCACGCCGAGCACACGGACGTACGTGTAGCTCGTCACGCCGAGCACACGGACGTACGTGTGCGTCGTCGGCTTGCTAGCGTGGTGCGACGTGTAAAGTGAAATGTGTTAAAGGGGCCCCAGTACACCACCTGGTGTGAGCGTGATTAGCCATTACAAGCTGTTTCAACGTTGTCATGTGACTAAAATTGCCGTTGTGACGGAGGTGACATCACAAGTGGGAGCGCCCGCCGGAGGGAGTGTATGTGTGTCTATACTGTATATATATATATGTATATTTTTACATGTATATATAAATACATATGTATATTTTCAATGCATAAATATATATCCATACATTTTCTCTTCTTGCTATTTTTTGTTTTTTGTCTACGTTTTCACAACAATGTGACTGTGATGTTATGTACATGTGACAATAAAACACTTTGACTTTGACTTTGACTTAGACTGTGAGATGTATGCTGACTGGAGCAGACGACCAGCCTACCCCGGTGGACTGTACCAACCGGTAAACTGATCAAGTCAGCAAACGTTCACGTGGACACTCCCACTTGTGATGTCACAGTGACAGTTTTAGTCACGTGACAGGTGGTATAACAGGGCCCCCTTTAAAGCAGTTACGGTGCGGTGTTGTATAGAAGAAAAAAAAAAAACCCCGCTCATATCCACTGCTTCTCAATCTGGCACACATGGGCATCGACAGGCTAAATGAATTATATGCAGATTATGCAAATGAATTCAAGGGAGAATGCTTAATTGATCATTACACCGGCGTTCAGTCGAGCGGTCTTTATCCGTTCTCTTTCCCTGCTTTGCTTAAGAGTTTGCCGTTGTTGTGGAGACACAATGTGCCAGACATGCAAACAAACTCTGCTCTCGTATTTACAACCTAAGCCGGCTTCCTGTGTGTTGTCTGAGCAGCCGACGTCTACTTATGGTTAGATCACTTATACCATAACGCTGTCTCCGGGAAGGAATCAACTATTTATCTTTATGGAGGACGGGGCATAAACATTGACATTTTAAAATTTCCTGTCTCAAATGTTTGCGACTTTGCAGCCAATGCGGGGGCACCCTCGCTGAGTACACACTTTATGGACTCGCGATTGCTTTTTTTTTTGGTACTGCAGTAAATTGACATATAATATATAGAAATATAAATATAGCACGGATGATTGAAAAAGTGAGGCTATCTGAGATGGACAAAAACTTGACTAGAGATCGTGATACTGTGCAATATGTTCCAAGCTCGTAATGACAATTTAAATTAAAAGGCCTTTTGTCGTGTCTCCCAACTGGTGTCCCTCACACTGGATTCATTACAGTGACCCAGTGTAGCTCTATTCATTCACATAATGCAGAATGAGAGGGAGGAGAGAGAGAGAGAGAGAGGAGAGTTTTATAGCCCCACTGCTGATGCGGTCTTCCTCGCGGGACGATGGTCCATTCACAACAGCAGAAGAAACATTAATCTTTTACGGGCGCTGTTGCGTTGAGATGAAACAGATTTTATTCCCAGCAAAAGTCTTCGCGTCGGACCGAGCCAAGGCAATGCACAAAAAAACAGAGACATGGATAAAGTGAAACATTAAAGGTTTTTAGTAAGAAGTAAATAAGCGGTAGCAGTGGTACGTGAACTGCGGTGTCCGACAGTTCAAGCTAAACTGCTCTCTCCACTGCGGTGAACGAGTCCAATTTGTGTCAAGCTCCCTGTCACACCTGCAAACAACAGCGACGATTACCCACTACAAAGACATTGGTGGCCAGACAACATGAACCCAGCAAAGGCAGCAAATCACAAACACAACCGCTTATATGAATATACAACAATATACATTGAGTGCGATTTTTTCGGAGGGTCCGTTTAGCTTACTTTTACTTTATTATACGAAACATGTTTTATTTAAGCCTGAACAACGTCAGAGCAGATTGACGTTTCCTATTACCACTCGCACACTATATAGATTTCCCTTTTTAGTTTTTTTCCGGAGGGCTAAGAAATATAATGTATAAAACATCTCAGTATAAGAATTTTAACTAATGGCTTTAATATAATATATGAAACACATATCTGTCTTGGGAAATAAATTAGCCTGTGAAAACTATAAAGTAAAATAAAAACCTCGGGTTCACCCTTTAATGGGAGCCAAGTGGTACGTCCTTTACAACATTAAAGGACTGTTTGCTCCCTAATGATTAATTACCACATCTCCTCCAGCTAAATACACAAGGTATAGGCTACTACTCATTAACACACAGGTAATTTTAACAAAAGAGATTGTATCTTTTGGAACCCAAAGGAATAGAGCTATAGTGTTTGCATTAAAGTCATCTATAATGTATTTTTACTGGAAAGTGTGCATGTGATTATTCATTGTGTAAAAAAGAAAAAATAGATATATATATAAAGAGAGAGAGAAAGAGATATAGAGAATGCGTTTCTGCACACAAGACTTCACAAGCCAGTGGTTTCAAGCAGTGTCACTCACACTCGACTGTTTCTGGTGAAATACATCAACCCTGCCCCCGGCAGACAGTAATGGTGATGGAAATTAATATCTGCAGCGTTGGACAAAGGCGCTAAAGCATAGACAATGTGAATAAAGTAAAGGACAAATGCAGAACAAATGCAAATCGCCCTTTGGTCGGGCCCAAATTTTACAAATCCCCCAGCCCTTTAAAACGGAGTCCAATCTACTTCTAGAAGGGGAAAAAAAAAGCAACAGTGTTAGTTAATCCTTTATTTATTAATAAAATCCGACTGAGCAATACTCCCTTGGTGGTTGCTGACTTGCCGATTGTGCAGAAACTTGAAACCATTGGAATTCCTTTCGCATGGATTGAAGCCACATCTCCATATACGCGGGCATTTGATGGTAGGTTTAACAGAGGAATCCCAAAGGCTCATTAGATGTCTTCTGGCTCGGCTGGGCGACTGAAAGATATCTGCAATTCAAATCAGGGATGACAGGCTACGCTCAAACAAGACATGGCTATTAATTTCCTGGGAAGCGGCTATGAAACCCGGGCTTAACAAAAGTTTTCGGAAACAAGGTACCCAAAAGAAATGGAATATTGAGCGCCTTTGTTTCCCGTGGGGACGGAGGTACCCACCACCGTGAGTACTTTAACCCTGGGCGTCAGGCAGGGGGAGGAGGGGGATGGAGGGGCGCTGATAAGGCAGATCATTACCGGCCTTGCACACCGCCGCTGACAGAGCGACAGGCGAGGAACAGGAAAAATAGAAGAGTGCGGGTAGAAACGTGGACGACACCGCTGCCTACGATCTGCCCCAGAGTCTCCTGCCGCTGGTGGTGCTCGACTGCCCACCGCAATATGCAAGTCAAATGCGCAGGCTAGGTGGTGATGGTGGTGGTGGTGATGGTGGTGGTGGTCATGGTGCCGGTGATGGTGGCACTCGCGGGTAACGCGCGCGGGTGCATCTCGGCTGTATGCGGGCCCCGGCCGCGACGGAGCTGCGGCGCCCGGAGTGACTGGCAGCAGATGGGGATTGCAGGCGGCCCAATTAGAGGGGAGGCTGTTAGAGGAGGACGATGATAATGGAGGGCTTAGGGAGACTGGGAGGACCAGGGAGGCAGAGGCAGGCTCGCGATGCCCACAGCTGTCCCACTGGATGGGTTTACACACGCTGAGGGGATCCCCTCGCAGCACCGTAATGCGGCCAGCCTCCCCACGCCTCCATATTACTCTTTCTCCCAGTCTCTCCCTCCCTCTCGTTCTCTTCAACAGCGCCTTCTTCCTGCTCCTCCTCCTCCTCCACCTCCTCCTCCTCCTCCTGCTCCTCCTCTTCCTCCTCCTCCTCCTCCTCCTCCTCCTCCTCTTCCTCCTCTCCTCCTCCTCCTCCTCCTCTCACACACAGGCTTCAAGAGTTATAAGCTCATCTTGTCTTTATGGTGTAAATCTAAAAAGTATATATGTTCATACCTTTATATATACTGTATATATACAGTATATAACCTATATATATACATAACGTTAATATCAAAAAAGTATATAGCCTGTGGCTTGTTGCTATGCCTACTTGTTTATTGCCTTGCTGTTTATTTGCTTCTTGGTTATGTATATTTCTCATTCCTTTTTGCCGTAGAATACTTGTTAAATAGTAGTGGGATATTCTTGATTCTGATCCCTCTAATTAGTGATATTTTTTATTGTTCTGTCGCCCCATTCCGCCGGGCATCGCCACCTTTTTTCATTTCACTGTATATGTATGTGACGAAATTAAACTATTGTTATCTTGAATCTTTGGAAAACCTGCATAGTATATATAATATATACTTATATTATATCCATAGTATTACACTGCCTGGAGAAATGTGTCACCTGCTGGCCAACTTGTTGCGTGCTTCCGGACGGTAATTTTTTTCCCACCATTTTTTAAACAACACTTGGCGCAAGAAGCGAACTTTGGGTTCATCCAGAATAGACGTCCGCCTCAAGTCTCGCATGTTAAGATATTTCTATATCTAATACGTGTGCTTTAAGTCATTTAAATAAATTACCTTTGCCTCCTCGTATTAGCTCAGTCAGAGACCATCGTGTCAAAGGAGGGCCCGTGCGGAGCGGGAACGCTTGTACGATTATATTTCGGGGAAGAGACCGGCATAAGCACCCGACCCCCTAATAAGAGACGTTAGCGCAGCATACCTGATTCACCGTATAAATAATAGAAGGTATGATTATATGCAGGGAAGAAGCCGGTGGAGTCTTGTTTCAGTTCATTTCACAGCTTCTGCGCTCACAGTTTGCCCACGGTGGGGTTTTGTGAGTGCAGCCCTGCTGTATATAGTTGGCACAGCGATTAACGGATAAACACACACACACACACACACAAAAGATTCTTTTCACCTGTGATTTACTTCTGTCTGTCGCCCTTCACTTAACACACGTTTTCGCTAATGCACACATTCGCACACACACACACACACACACACACACACACACCAGTATGAAAAGCAGGAGGCTAAACAACAATTCACAGCCATTGCTTAGAGAGAGTTTATCGTGATGAGGAGAGGAAACATTTGCACCATCTTTACAGCCATGAAGAGAAGGAGAATCATTTGTTTTCTATTTCCGATTATGTTTCTTGGCATCTCTGTGCGTATTTTAATCATAAAAACAGGCTTGCGCCTCTTTTCACTGCAAAATGAATTACCCATACACAGATGATAAAATAACCAATGACGCAAAGTCATTAGGATAACTAATTACAGGGATTTTAATTCCCTGCAGAGCCAATAAATATGTTCTGTTCCACCGTTTGCCCCCTCAAAAGGTAATGTTGGTGTTTAGACGCTCACTGAGTACTTAGCTTTTGAACTTCCAATGACGTAGCCGTCTGTTTCATCTGTTGCTCAAAATATGAAGTATGCACAGAGTATATTGAAGTGGCTTGATATTGGTGAACTTCCCCTTTAAGTACCTCTCTAGATATCATGCTAATGGGCCGCGATTATGAAGCAGATCGCATACGGCATGAAAGCACATAGGAGCGACTTGCAAATGGCTTTTCAATGTTACATCAGTGGGCTCTTCCAGTAAAAGGCCAGAAAAATAATTGGTACAACTTTTGGCTTTCAACACATTTCTGTCAATGGGAGGGCAGGAGGGGGGGTCCATGCACACAGACACACACACACACACACACACACACACACTTGACCAATTAAATCATTTGTTCACAATGATGCACTGTGGCAGTGTCCTACCACTGCTGGACGCCGTGAATTGGAACCTGTGCCACTGTTGCAGTATAGTGTAGCAGCTTGACCAATTGTATGTTGAACTAATTGACTTGCTCGGGCATATAGTTGACATATATTTGACTACTTCTGCTGTGCCGCTGTTCACTGTATTTGTTTGGTAGTCGGGGGTCTCAAAAACAATTATCTCCTCCTCCTGTTTAAATAAGTCACACAGTAAACACAACAGTGACCTGACAGGAAGTGGTTATTTGGAAAATTTAATGAATTATGAACAGGAAGAAAAGCAATTTAGTTTTGCATATTCGGCTGTCATTCTAATAAATCACTGCCGCCGAGAAATAACTAATTTGTGTTGTTACCGGGGTGCATGATTGATGATCAAACTTTGGGATTACACTGAAGAGAACTTAACATTTAGCGGTAATGCGTGACATTTAACCGACCAAATATCTTCCACTGAAGAGCTTGCACCTTTAAAGGCAAACCAGTGGAACGCCGCCACCACCACCCACTCCATGACAAACGTACCTTGTATTTTCCTCGAGTGTCTCACCGTGATATTCGGTCTCACATCGCCTGAGCAGTGAGCGCCACACACACACACACACACACACACACACACACACACACACACACACACACACACGCCACCCAACCCCATTGTTGTTGTTTGTTTCGTTGTCTTTTTTCCTCACACGACTGCGTCTCCATTTCCTATTCACGGCGCTTGACAAATGAGTGAGTGGCAGGCGCTGTTGAACATAATTATAAAGTAACGCGGCTAAATTCCGATCACTTGTTAGCGGCGCCGGCGTCGGATTGCATCTCCTCTCGGGGAAATTGAATCAGACACACACACACACACACACACGCACGCAGATGTACTGTATATGCTGCCGCTGTGGAATTCACGGTCCATATGGAGGCGCGTGAGTGTTGTGCGGCCAAGTTAAACACACACACACACACACACACACGTCACACACACACACATGTGCACGCCGCGCAGACATCGGTGAACGTTCCTAGCATCAGCTTATCCCCGTGGCGGAGAGCCGCTCTGATGCCGCGGACGTCAAATTGATATTAATACCTCTAAAGCCTTTATCTTTTTGAGTTATCGCTCCAGTGGTCGTACGCCTGCAAGAAGACGAGGGGCCCAGCTGAGAACATGAATGTTTAACAAGGCGACTGCTGCACGGTCCGTCTCAATGCAAGCCTCCAGCTCCACGGCTAAATTATTAACCGTGGCGAGATTGCCCCGAGTTCCTACCGAGATCACATTAGGTCGAGCCGCACTCAGCCTACTCAGCAAACAAATGGATGTAAAAATTCAGGAAACACCGCATGAGTGCGTGTGTGTATGTGTGTGTTTGTGTGTGTGTTTGTGTGTGTGTTTGCGTGCGTGCGTGCATTGGCTTGGGGTTTACAAAAGTTTTTTAGTAAAGAAGTGTTCCCAATCTCATCACAGGAGGGAGAAAAGCATGTATTCCAGGGGCTAGATCGGGTCAAACTTAAAAGTTATTGTGCTGGAAAACCTCGGACCTTATGAAGCGCCACCCTTCAACCAAAACCGGTTCATCGACTGCATTCACAGGCTCTCCTTCTGTGTGTGTGTGTGTGTGTGTGTGTGTGTGTGTGTGTGCGTGTGTGTGTGTGTCATTCTATCTCTCCACTTCATCTCTCTCAATTACACTCATCATACACACACACACACACACTTACTCACACACCCACAACACACACACACACACACACCTGTGAGCACAGCAATCTCAACACCAGTCACAGTCCACAGTCCTGCTGCTCTTCTGGAATCTTATTAGGCAGGAGAGCTGGAGGAGCCCATGCCTCCCATAATGAAGTGAACTCACTCCATATGTAACCGTTATGAAGTCCAGATTAGGGTGGGAGCAGTACCAGGGGTGGGGGGAGGTGGGTGGGTGGGGGGTGTGGCGGGGGGGTGTGGCCTGATCGCCGGGCGGCATTGATAAACAGCTCCCTAATAGGCTGTGGATTGGAGATGACCAACCATGGCTAACACCCTGACAGCTTTCCTGCTGCGCTTCAGAGGATCGCACGCACACACACACACACACACCGATGTACACATGCGGGCACACACACACACACACACACACACACACACACACACGTACACACACGACGTACACATGCACACATACACACACACGTGCATGTATTCATGCCCCTCCCACACAGAAGCCTCATTTTGACCCCCCCCCCCCCCAAATGAATCAAATGAAACAAAGAAAGAATGAAAGATAAAAAAGAAGATATGGACGGACGGTCGCCCCCGAAGACAACACCACCACCACCACCACCACCGTCACCTCTAAACCACGACGATGCCGAGAAGCCTGCGGTGGCGGTGGGCGCGCGTGTTTACAATGTGGCTCGCCTCCAGTCTCCTGTTGTGTAATTGCCTGTTTTCGAGTGCGTGCCAAAAAATGCTAACGAATGCCGCGCATAACCTTTCGCGGGCTTATAGGTGGACCTCGGCGGCTGCATGCATATGGAGCAGGGCAGCGCTGTGCAGCGGTGGGGGGGGGGGGGGGATGTGGTGGGAAATCACATCGTAGGAATGCAGAACATAAACCCCAACACAAGGCACCCGGGCTAAAGGCTGGGTGTGCTGTACATACACACACACACACACACACACACTCTCAATCTATATATACAGTATAGCTAGAGACAGAGAAAGAGAGAGACACAGAGACAGAGAGAGAGAGAGAGATACACCTTTAAATAGTGTATTATATCATATTTTAGACGATTTTATTGAAGCATTTCCATTGCTTACTATTATTATTTTGAGCGAGAGAGAGAGAGAGACCGAGAGAGACAGAGACAGACCGAGACAGAGAGAGAGAGACAGACCGAGACAGACAGAGAGAGAGAGAGAGAGAGATTGACGACCACTGCGATCTATATTGTCTCGGCGTAAGGGTGTTAATTTCGGAATATTCAATCTGAGGGGAGACGTATGGTTGTCAGGAGGCAACCTCTGGTGTGTTGCTATGGTAGCTATTGGAGGGATCATTAAGTAAGATACATCTCCCACACTGAGCTGAGCCGCACGTCCCTCAGGCCTGAGCAGGGAGCTTGCTTATACTGCTGCTCTGTCCAAACAACAGGCTGGAGAGTTCCAAAGCATACCGGTAATAAAAAGGAGTCCATTAATCTCTCTCGCTCTCTCTCTCTTCCCCTCTATCTGTCTCTCTCTCTCTCTCTCTCTCTGTCTGTCTTCCCCTCTATCTGTCTCTCTCTCTCTCTCTGTCTGTCTGTCTTCCCCTCTATCTGTCTCTCTCTCTCTCTGTCTGTCTTCCCCTCTATCGGTCTCTCTCTTACCCGCCCCTCTCTTCTCTCTTTCCCTCTATCTGTCTCTCTCTCTCTTCCCTTTATCTGTCTCTCTGTCTCTCTCTCTTTCTCTCTCTCTCTCTCTCTCTCTCTCTCTCTCTCTCTCTCTCTCTCTCTCTCTTTCCCTTTCTCTCTCCGTATCTCTCCCCCCGCCCCCTCTCTCTCTCCAAGTCTTTCTTTATTTTGTGATTTTAAATGCAAATTAGTAAGCAGATACATACAGTATAAAAACAAAAAACGTATACAGTTAGAATTGGACTGTGATGTGTGCAGTCTAGTGGAAATATTTTGGCCGCACAGATTGTATTAAAAGTGAGCACTCATTGTCAATATAGTTATGACAATCGCAATCATTTCATTCATAAAAAATGTCTTCGGTTGGATGTGTGTGTGTGTGGAGGAGAAGATGCACAGAGCAAGCCTTGATATGTTTGCCCCTAAAACCACAACCACCACAGATGTCCGTCTTGTGGGTACAATAATGCCCCAGGAAGGACATTGCAGCGACATGGACCTCACAGGGAACATGACCATTTCAGACACACACACACACACACACACACACACACACACACACACACACACACACACACACATCTACACACACACACACACACGCATATCCACATATCCACACACATCTAGACACACGCACACACTTGCACACACACACGCACACACACACATCTACACACACGCACGCACGCACACACACACACACACTTACAAACATGCACGCGCACACACACACACACACACACATGCACATACAAACATGCACACATACACATACACACACACGTGCACACGCACACACACATACATATCTACACACACACACACACACACACACACACACACACAGTGCCGCAGCAACCAGCTAGCAGCCCCACCTGCAGTCCGGTGGCCGGTTGCCAGACGGAGCCGAGGGGGTCAAGCTGCTTCGGCGGCGGAACCCAACCCCGCAGGGCCTCGCCTGATTGGAGAATACCGCGATAAACGCTGGTTTACCGGCTGGGGTAACGGATACCCCCTCGTCCCTGAGGTCCCGGGCTCCCCCCTGCTTGTGTGTTGGTGTCATGGCTGTCGGCATGTCCATGGTTGACGTGAAAAAACTATTTGAATCGAGCGATCTGATTGGTCGAAAAAACTATTTGAATCGAGCGATCTGATTGGTCGGTTTTAATTTGGAATCGAGCGATCTGATTGGTCGGTTTTAATTTGGAATCGAGCGATCTGATTGGTCGGTTTTAATTTGGAATCGAGCGATCTGATTGGTCGAAAAAAACAATTTGAATCGAGCGATCTGATTGGTCGAAAAAACAATTAGAATCGAGCGATCTGATTGGTCGGTTTTAATTTGGAATCGAGCGATCTGATTGGTCGAAAAAACAATTAGAATCGACCAATCAGATCGCTCGATTCTAATTGTTTTTTGACCAATCAGATCGCTCGATTCAAATTGTTTTTTTCGACCAAAAGCATATCTACTGTCTGTATAAATGGTAACCTAGCTGATCCCACCCCGCAGTCCTGCGTGGCAATGGCATAGCCCACTCATCAATACCTGTTGTTGGGTCTCCGGCTAGAACCATCGACATACAATACCTATGTATGCACTGTTCATTAATGGTGGTCACACAGTCGTGTGGCTCCCCATCTTCGGGGGTAGGCAGCAGGGTGGCTGGGTTTAACCCTGTACACCTCTGCAAAACAACGTTAGGCATGGACAGCAACACGTGGTGATATGACAGGAATCGTGATGCTGTTAGGTGTGATGTTTCCTGAGTTAGCCCACTAGCCCCTACTGGCGACAACCGCCATTGCCGTCGCTGCCACTGCCTTTCAAAAGTGTGGTAAACTAGCTGCCACTGGGCTTGGATGAAAAATAGGCAACAGGACACAACTTGCCCCTATACTTCTGTATTAGTGCTGATGTCATATACCCATCTTGTTCCCCCACTGTCTGTGTGAAGGGTTGTATGGCCTGGTAGACCTGACGTAGTCAGGGTCATAAGGTTTCGTTTAGGTCGTATATCGCAGCATCCTGCTGGTTTTGTATATATATTTATATTTTACACATTGTTTTACACTGTTTTACAATACTACAGTGAAGTTAGTATTCGTTAAACAAGAATCTTCTCAATATTATCCTTGCAATATTACCATGCTTCATGACCATTACCTCTCATTATCATGTGCAATATTCTAAATTTCATGTGCAATACTTCTTCTCAATATTATCCTTGCAATATTACCATTACCTCTCATTATCATGTGCAATATTCTTAATGCCATGTGCAATACTTCTCAATATTATCCTTGCAATATGTGGTGGAAATATAGCATATTGGCCATTTACAGGCAACATGCCTTCATCTGCATATCATTGAGGGGATCCCTGCTGTGAACAGTCACTGGCAGAAAGTACTGGGATGGGAGGTTAATTGACCTGTTGACGCCAATACAGGATACAGGGAGACCTTTTTGATGTCAGTTACAAAGGATCTGGTAATGTCAATGGAGGAAACTCTGAGGTGATCAGATCAGGGTGTCTGTCCCAAGTAACCCCTGGTGTGTTGATGTCATTAGAATGTCTGTCACAAGTAATCTCGGTGTGTGCCCTGTTGTCACTGTAAGGGAAACCTTAGAAACTAATATGATTAAGGCGTCTGGAAGACAACATGAGAGGGGGCTAATTGTTTCTCCTTTGTCTAGCCAGGAATCTCATGCTGTGAAAATTGTGCTTAAAACCGTCATGTGAAGGTTGGTCCGTACTCACTCTGCTAGAGAGGAGTCTGGTGGATGCATCCATTAAACACTCTTAATTCTTACAAGTATTTTGTCTGTTTTAGACTCATTCGCCTTGGACGCAATTATTATCGGATAATTGCCACGACAATTTGGGGGCTCGTCCGGGATTTTAAACTTGAGAATCTTTTTTTCGGTCCAGTCTTCCAGGGAAACCGTGAACGGCCGGTGACTGGGTCCCGGAGCCCTGTACCTCCTGCCAGTGACTGTAATCAGCATACTGGAGTGAGATGAGGGTCCCTGAGGAGATGGACTGAGGATATCTCAATACTAAATTCTGAAAGGATAAAGAACACGGCGAATGAGATCAATACTTGTGCAAATTAAGAGTCGCTATTTTTAGAAAAATAGTTAGCGGAAAAAGGCCGAAACGTACGGTACGTAGACTCGCTATTATTCGCTGAAGGACCGACGGGTTTATTAATTGTAACATTAATCGAATAAAAGATTAGGTATCCCGTAGGTTACTAGGATTGAGGTAACGGTACGGTAAAGCGAGCGGATCCATGTGAATGTAACTAAGTGAGCCGTACTGGGATTGAAGTACTGCAAGGCCTTGATAACTAATAGAAGATAACCTAATATATAACAAATACAAAAGCGCTCGAAGGGAAAATAATTATAATAGGAGGGGTATAATAATAATAATATAATAATAATAATAGTAGGCCTAATACTAATAATAATACAATAATCGATGATAAGAATAATAATTAGTAGGGTACTCGGATCTAAAATGGGAAATAGTAATTCGGGAGTGACCAGGGCCGCCAAGGTAAGGTTGGAGAAACATGGTGAAATGGCACTATAGAAGGGTTACAATATTTGCGGAAAAAGGGTTTTCCAGAAATGGGGAGTTTATGTTTGGAGAATTTAAAGAATTAGAAGATGTGTTACTAGAATCGGAAAAGAAAAAGAAAGTGCAAAAACGTGTTGGTATGCATTTCATTGGTGGGAAGAGAGGGTGAGTTGAGGAAAAAAAAAAATAAATTCAGATGAGGGACAAGCGAGTGTAGGGAACTTTAATCTGTCTGTCACCCGAACTACAGATCTGGACTTGGACCGGACTGCCCCACGCCTGCGAGTGCTCCACTGTCCGCCGCCACCAGCAGCAACAGCAGCAGCCGCAGCACCCAGCCTGTCTCCCGACATGGAGGAGGTCAACCCCACACAAGGGATGACTACCCGCAACCAAACGCAGACCCGGCGATCAGTCCAGCTGGCTTACACACCAACCAAAGCGCCAGCACGCGGGATCGACTCGAGGCGACTCAGTGACACGCGCCAGAGTGTTCTTATACGTGGGACTTGTTGACAGAGAGATCAGAGGATACAGCTGACATACTGATAACAGATGCACATCACTGCATGCAGGGTCAGCTAGAGGTACAATATATGCCCACAAATGATTTGCATTGTACTGCCAGAATATCTTATGAGGGGCGGTTACCAGAATTTGAACAATTATGGTTTAATGTGGCAAATACAACGCCAACGTTAAAGGGGGAAA
The DNA here is from genome assembly GCA_002895965.2 of Coryphaenoides rupestris. NCBI lineage: Eukaryota > Metazoa > Chordata > Actinopteri > Gadiformes > Macrouridae > Coryphaenoides > Coryphaenoides rupestris. The sequence goes on along the minus strand of PIJE02000785.1, from coordinate 140,508 downwards.
TCTTGCTTTGGAATGAGAAGTTTTGCATGTTGAAAGTGTCCTCCTCTGGGGAAGTTGGAAAGGTTTTATGGGGTTGCTGGTGCAGAACCACATGGGTCCCTGGCAAAAACCCCCGACATGACATGGGCCGAACTGGGGTCATGAGTGTCAGGGATGTGATTGGAGAGCAAATGGCCCAGAGTGACAATACACCCAATGGGCGACAGCAGGGAGGAGTTTATACTCGCACAGGTGACGTTGGAGGACCACGATTGGCTGGGGTCCCGTCCAACCTGTGGACTAGGAATAAATATGACGTGGGCCGCATAAAAGATGTGGAGCCCCTAGTGGTGACTCCCAAATCAGCTTACAGGCCCAGGCAACCCCAGTGCAGGTTACGCCAAGAGGCGATAGATGGTATCATACCTGTGTTCAACTCAATGTTGGATGCCGGTGTGATAATTCTGTGTCCTAAATTCACCATGTAGTATCCCAATATTCCCTTTGAAAAAGGCACCCGTTGCAGGACAATCAACCACATGGCGGTTTGTCCAAAATTTGAAAAAGGTAAATGATGCAATGCATCCAAAAACACCCATTGTACCAGATCCGCACACCCTATTAACACAGGTACCTGAGAATTGCAAATGGTTTACAGTCGACTTAGCAAACGCGTTCTTTAGCATACCGGTGGATCCAGCAAGCCGATATTGGTTTGTTTTTTTTTTTTATGGGAAATCATACGTGGACCAAAGTGCCACAGTGATATTGTGAATCACTAACCATATTTTCCGCAGCGCTGCATTATAATTTGGCTCATCTAATCCTCCCGGGGGGGAGCACACTAATTCAGTATATAGATGACCTCCTGGTGTGTTCTCCAGACAGGATACCATTGTGTTGTTAAGGTAATTAGCCAGCCAGGGCCACAAGGCCAGTTTAGCTAAACTACAGTTTGTAGCACAAAAAGTAGAATTCCTGGGCCACACCTTCAAACATGGTGAAATGGCACTATAGAAGGGTTACAATATTTGCGGAAAAAGGGTTTTCCAGAAATGGGGAGTTTGTTTGTAGAATTTAAAGAATTAGAAGATGTGTTACTCGAATCGGAAAAGAAAAAGAGTGCAAAAACATGTTGGTATGCATTTCATTGGTGGGAAGAGAGGGTGAGTTGAGGAAAAAAATAAATAAATTAAGATGAGGGACAAGCGAGTGTAGAGAGTAGGGTTGGGTATCGTTTAGATTTATCCGATACCGGTGCCAAACCGATACTTTTAAAACGATACCGGTGCCAAAACGGTGCCAGAACCGATACCTTCTTTAAAAAGAGCAAACAACAACCAGTGTTAATTTCGTTAACGAAATGTTTGACGAAAAATATTTGTTAACGACCTTTTTCCCATGACTAAGACGTGACGTTGACGTGACGAAAACGGATCTTTGAAAATAAAAACTGTGACTAAATCTATTTTTACTTTCGTTGACGAGACGAGACGAAAAGTTAGTGGTGGACGAACGGACATTCAAAATTGAATTAATTATTAAAGAGTTTGAATTCCAAAACGCGATAAGCGCCATTAAAAAAAAAAAAAAAAAAAAAAAATCGTTTTCCGCAAAACGCGACAACCGGCTAGTTTCTCTGCATTATATTAGATATTATTATATTATTATATTATTATATTATTCCCTTTCTTTCCAAACTGTGATAAACGCCACGACAGATTTTCAGCAGACCTCAGATATATCCGCTCGGCCAATCACAGCGCGCCATTCCCGTGACTTAACTAGCCTAGTGACAGCTGTCAAAGTCCTGTCAGAGACAACACACACACATATCGTAAGAGATTTTTAAGCGAAATTATTCATTGAATGAAATAATGAATAACTTTGATGGAACAGAGGAGCCGGTGGTTGTTTCTACAGTGGGAAAAAAACAAACCATCAAAAAGATCATCATAGACGGGAGAATGTGAAGAAAATGCGACATTCCTGGCGGTGGTCGCTAGACCTTATTAAGACGCAGAAGCGCCTGGTCCTGTTCAACTTACTTGAATGAGCGTAGAAAGACTGGGACGTTTTTGATCAAGATCACCAGCAATGAGCTGAATCAGCGTGACTACAGTCCGTCTTCTTGGTGTGTGTGTTGCCGGCGATTTCTTACACACAACACCCACACACAACACACACACACACACACACACACACACACACACACACACAACACACCAATAAACGGACTGTAGTCACACTTATCAACTCATTGCTGGTGATCTTGATCAAAACGTCCAGTCTTTCTACGCTCATTCAAGTAAAGTTGAACAGGACCAGGCGCTTCTGCGTCTTATAACAGTTAATAAGGTTGCATCAAATCTTCGCGCAGTATGTCGATCTATGCAATCACTAGAAGGATACCCGGTCTGTTGTTCACAGCAGTTCCGGTCATCTTGTTTTTTAAATGTGACTAAAACTAGACTAACATTTTATGAGTTTTCGTCGAAGAAAACGACTAAAATGTTCTGAGTTTCCGTCGACGAAAACTAGACTAAAACTAAGAAGGTTTTTAAACATTTGTTGCAGGTACTATTGTTCGCGTTTTTTGGGGTAAAATGCAGCCAGACTTTCGACCGTCGTGGTTTCGGCATTTTGCGGGTACTTGCTGTCACTGTCTGAATGAAATGTTTACTAAAGTTAGGTGACGTGAGCATCATCGATATTTCGTTTCGAGCACTAGAGGGGGCTGAAATGCGGTGGATATTTCAAATGGCATTTTAACTGCTGGCACCGAAATGAGGCACCGGAATATGCGTTTTGATTCGGTACGGTTAGTACCGGTTGTACGGGAACCGGTTCCATAGTGGTACCGGTTCTCGGTACCCATCCCTAGTAGAGAGTGTAGGGAACTTTAATCTGTCTGTCACCCGAACTACAGATCTGGACTTGGACCGGACTGCCCCACGCCTGCGAGTGCTCCACTGTCCGCCAGCAACAGCAGCAGCCGCAGCACCCAGCCTGTCTCACGACATGGAGGAGGTCAACCCCACACAAGGGATGACTACCCGCAACCAAACGCAGACCCGGCGATCAGTCCAGCTGGCTTACACACCAACCAAAGCGCCAGCAGCCGCGGATTGATCGAGGGTCCGGATGGACACATACGAGAACGCGTTGGATGAAAGTTTATCGGCGTTTGTAAAGAGACATTGCATCGGCAGGCGTACCGCCAGACTCACTATAGTGAGTCACGCCAGCCACGCAGACGATCTTAGAAAGAAACAGATGGACAAGATCAGAGATTGTAGGCACAGAGCAACCCGAGGGGCGGAGGTGGACGGATGCATTTGCATTGACGGTGTGGGGCAGCTGGTCCGGTCCAAAAAGGTCGTATGAAATAGGGATGAAATCTAATGTGTTGCTTAGGACTGAGTGTTATTTGCGCCGACAGGCCTCACGATCACCTCCGATGCAAGCCCGACGATCCAAGTGTACTCGGGTGCGATACGCGCGCCAGAGTATTCTTATACGTGGGACTTGTTGACAGAGAGATCAGAGGATACAGCTGACATACTGATAACAGATGCACATCACTGCATGCAGGGTCAGCTAGAGGTACAATATATGCCCACAAATTATTTGCATTGTACTGCCAGAATATCTTATGAGGGGCGGTTACCAGAATTTGAACAATTATGGTTTAATGTGGCAAATACAATGCCAACGTTAAAGGGGGAAATCTTGCTTTGGAATGAGAAGTTCTACATGTTCAAAGTGTCCTCCTCTGGGGAAGTTGGAAAGGTTTTATGGGGTTGCTGGTGCAGAACCACATGGGTCCCTGGCAAAAACCCCCGACATGACATGGGCCGAACTGGGGTCATGAGTGTCAGGGATGTGATTGGAGAGCAAATGGCCCAGAGTGACAATACACCCAATGGGCGACAGCAGGGAGGAGTTTATACTCACACAGGTGACGTTGGAGGACCACGATTGGCTGGGGTCCCGTCCAACCTGTGGACTAGGAATAAATATGATGTGGGCCGCATAAAAGATGTGGAGCCCCTAGTGGTGACTCCCAAATCAGCTTATAGGCCCAGGCAACCCCAGTGCAGGTTACGCCAAGAGGCAATTGATGGTATCATACCTGTGTTCAACTCAATGTTGGATGCCGGTGTGATAATTCCGTGTCCTAAATTCACCATGTAGTATCCCAATATTCCCTGTGGAAAAGGCACCCGTTTCAGGACAATCAACCTCATGGCGGTTTGTCCAAAATTTGAAAAAGGTAAATGATCTAATGCATCCAAAAACACCCATTGTACCAGATCCGTACACCCTATTAACACAGGTACCTGAGAATTGCAAATGGTTTACAGTCGACTTAGCAAACGCGTTCTTTAGCATACCGTGGATCCAGCAAGCCGATATTGTTTTTTTTTTTTTTTATTTATGGGAAATCATACGTGGACCAAAGTGCCACAGTGTTATTGTGAATCACTAACTATATTTTCCGCAGCGCTGCATTATAATTTGGCTCATCTAATCCTCCCGGGGGGAGCACACTAATTCAGTATATAGATGACCTCCTGGTGTGTTCTCCAGATCCATTGTGTTGTTAAGGTAATTAGCCAGCCAGGGACACAAGGCCAGTTTAGCTAAACTACAGTTTGTAGCATAAAAAGTAGAATTCCTGGGCCACACCTTCACACCAGGTGACAGGTCCCTTAGCGAGGACAACATAGAATACATCCAAGCAAAACTTATTACAAAGAAACAAATTATAGGATTCTTGGAAAATACAGGCTACTGCAGACTAGTAATGCGCGATATACGATATAAACGATAAAAAATGGATAAAGATTTTAATTCTATCGCGATAACGCATGTTGATGACGCAATCTACCTGCGACCCGCGAAATTTAGAGCCACGAGCTGCAACCGGCTGCAACGCATCATCGTCATCTGTAGTAAACATGGCTGAAAGCGAAACGGAGGAGCTTGTGAAAAAGACCGGTGCAACTTCCATTATTTGGACTTGGTTCGGATTTAAGCCGTCCGACGAGCAGCAGCAAAACATACGCTGTAGAGTGTGTGGGGCAACAGTTCTGGCTAAGAGCAGTAAAACAACTAATCTGTTCTACCACCTCAAAACCTCAAGTGCCCGATTTTAAGATTTGTTGTTGTGTTGCTTTTTAACTGAGAAGACACCAGACACTTTTTACTGTCTATGGCATGGCACTACTGTAAAGAAACTTTTATACTTTTTACGTACATGTGCCTTATACTGGAAGTATTTTATTTATTCCAAAAATGTATTATATTCATTTTGCTCTTTTATGTTTTCATTTGAAGTATCTGTGCACTACACTTGGAATAATTTTCTTTATTTAAAATAGCCATGCCTAATACTGGAAGTATTTACCTAATTCCTAATACAGTATCCGTTCCTTTAACAAGACACCACCAGTTTTCATTTCATTAAGAGAACAAAATGTTGAAAACCAAATGCGTTACATTAGGCTGCAGGTAAGAAAGTTTGTTTTGTTTTTATTTAAAGTATCTGTCATTACACAGAAGAATTTTCTTTGCCTAATATTGAATATTTTCAGTACAGTGTCTGTTCCTTAAAAAGACACCAGTTTTTTATTTATCTGCAACATTATGTTTACAGTATGATTACTGTTTTGCACAATAAATGTTGTATGTCTACATACTATGTTTCTTTTTCTTTTTTTAAATACATTTAGCAGTTTGGCTTTCCTTAGGGTCTATGTAACCTGTTCTGAAATGGTTCTATTATAATTTATATATCGTGATATGTATCGTTATCGCAGGAGGCTGCAATGTATATCGCAATATGGATTTTAGGCCATATCGCCCATCCTTACTGCAGACAGTGGATACCCGGTTATGCAAATTTAGTACAGCCACTCCAAGACGTCACACATGGCCACGACTTGACTCCGACTGACTCCGTGACGTGGACACCAGCAGCAGAAACATAGCGTGCAGGTATATGAGGCACTCAGGTGAGGCTAGCAGCGTAGCATGCTAGCTACACACATCTCTCTCTATGTGATGTACGGTACACAGGTCTAGTGACTGACCATCGTGGTCTTCTTCTTCTCGCTGTTTTCTCTGCGAATAATCGATGCCTTACAGTTCACGGTCAGAGAAACGGACGACACTTCGGACAAATCTGCGAGCTCAGGTGAACGCCGCCATCGCTGTGACGCGCCTCCGACCTGGTGGTGCTCTGCTCTCCCGGAGAAGGAGAAGGAGGCGCTGTCTTCTATCTGGTGTAGCGTCGTCGTGTCGTTGTGGCGTTATCCCGGTCCGCCGCTACGCCGTTTCCGGTCGTTGACAATCCCCATCCGGGAAGAACAAGAATACGTCGGAAGTCCCGCCCCCCACTCCCCTCCCGCCTGCCAGGCCCATAAAGCTCATTTGGAGCATCCAGGGCTCTCCATCATGTGTAATTCACTAAAAGGTATTCCGCTTTCTATTGATATTAGCAATTGGAGCCAACAATTTCCCCTGAGATCAATAAAAATCACGTTATTTTTTATTTAAAAAAAAAAAACATTTTAACATAATTTAGACCATCATTATATACATGGACCCATATAACACAGTGATACTTTTACTATGTGGTTACATGAGGTTTGCATGGAGTATCATACTTAAGAGAACATTATTTTCTTCATGTTTGTTTCAGTAGGCTATTTATTATGTAAGAGAGGGTGACAGGGGCCCTCCGGTATATTTAGTTTTATACTTTTTTATCCAAATTTCAGTCTATCAACCAAAGTATTTTGCCAATTTTACTGTAGTCGTGTCACTAATTACTGAGAAGAAAATAAATCCAAACTTTTAATTTCAGGCTTTTAGAGGGGCCCCCCTCTCCACTTTGGGCCCCTGGGTAGTCAGTCCCACTCCCCCCCAGTCCTACGCCCCTGAAATATTTCAAAGTCATATTTCTCATGAACCGTAAGTTGAATCGTCTCATGAACGTGTATGTAGATTCTCCAAGATCATGTCTAAGAAGTGTGTGAAGGACAACGTGCTAGGTAAAAAGATGACCGCGATACATGGTAGATGGCGCTGTCATTAAATCAGGTCTGGAACCATGGAACCGTTGACCTTAGAAACATGCTTCTTTCGGTACGTGGGTCCTTAAAGTTAAAGGACATGAGATTGAACCCAGCGTGGGCTAGTTAGCTTCACTTTGACTCCAAATTTCATTATCTGGGAGGCATTCGATGACACAATCAGCCGTGACCTCATCTGCTGACCAACCATTAGACCTCTGCCAACAGCTTCAGCCAGCCCAACTCAAATCCACGGCAAAGACAGCATTACAGATGAGGACTTACTATCTATTGACCTAGACATTGCACATTCACACCTTTGTTCAGGTCATGTTTTTTTTTCTCATCCAATGTTCGCGGGTCTGGTGGACCCACTGCATTATTGAGATTTTAAATCAATAAAGCCATCACAATTTATGTAAAAATTACTTAACAGATGTTTACTTTATCTCAATTGCAAGCAATATAGACAGCATATATGGTTAATATTTGCTATTTACCTCTGTTGGATCACATTTATCAATAGGAGCACTTTAAAACAATGTTTGTCAATTAATAGACATCATCATCTTCTCATACCACACCTTGGGCAGCATGGCCAACTCCTATGTATATCCTGCAGCCTATACTGCTTGAACTACTTTGTCCTTCGCCTGGTATTTACCAAGCTTGGCCATGTTAGTAGGACCCCGCATTGCTGCCTGCAGCTATATTTATAGCCGTTATTCGAACATTAAGGATGTTTATATAAATCGGCAAAATAGCCCTGAGTGTACACTCCCAGTACTTCTACATATATAAAGTCTAAGCACCATCCAGCAGACGCCAGGCCCAGTGCTCAGGCTACCGTGAGTTTAAAAGCACATTGCATCCAATGAATTTATATATATAAATATACATGTCGGATAGACCTGCCAGCTTATTTTTAAGCATATACATCGAGTTGTGGAAAATAGATGACATTTTAGCAGGGAAACTTTTTTCAAGTTATCAAAGATTCACCAGCAGTAACCATCCATCAATAGTTAGTTAGCCTATAAGTTACGACTTAACGCTGCATGAGAAAATATTGCAGCATTCTCAAATATGTATTTATTTCTTATTTCTGTTGTACCATAACAGTGTTCAACACCCCCCCGGACGAAAAACCTGTCGTCGTCCGAGTCTCTTCTTTTATGTATTTTGGGTTTTTATTTCTCTCAGTTTGATAGACACGGCTGAGTGTGAATGAACAGCAGTATACTACAGTACAGTTCATGCGTAGCACTCTCGACCCAAACATGCCCAGAACTAAGATTAGCACAGGATTAGCTTTTTCACCAAATGGAGAGCACTGAAGGAAGCTAAGTGAATACCAATGGAGGTAATCCTTCTAACTTTTTATTTTTTGTAGCTAATGAACTTGCAAGCTCTGCCATAATTATAAAGCACCCAAAAAAATCCAGCAGAACTATGCAATGCCCGCCACCCCCTGTGCCATGTGTGTATTTGTATGTGTATGTTAAAGTCAATGCAGAATCTATGGTCTTTCATGTGTATTTCGATTGATTTTGAAATCAGTATGCTTGTCTTTTTGCAAATTCACCATTACTGTTTAACAGCATCCAAAGGTCAAAGCATAATTTGTCTTAGGCTGGTCTTGATTGGCTATCACCAACCTTCACCTTGATTGATTGGAGGAAACTTGCGTTTAATTAGCGACCTTCCCCACTTCCTCTCTATTACTGAAATATTTCAGAAGAGACATCTCCGCGGCAGATTATCCTCAGGATGAGATTGACACACAAGCAACATGTTAATCGTTGAAACCGCGCCAGCCTACTTGTGAGACAAACCCTTGTGGATTTGTGAATATACTTTTACATGCATGAATTTAGATTGCTGTTCAGATATCTGCTTCAGACTTTACACGGAATTCCCCGAACGCTGAATCTCTGAGAGGAATGACGCCGCTAATATATTCACTCCATAGGGTCTCAAAGCTACAGTCTAAACTTGGCACAGGACCGGTAAAGAAATATCCTGAGACTCAGACTCAGATTCGATCGGATCTGTCTCCTCTCTATTTCCAGGGATCCAACGCATTCCTTGCCACCGTGACTTTCAACTTGAGTCTGTGTGGCACCGTCAGAATCCCCGCCCCGCCGCCCACCGCTCCCCCCCCCAGAGTCTGTCAGGTCCGGTCAAAACGGTGACATTTTACGTAACTCTCCATGACACAAACAGCTTGTTTTTTGTGCATTGGCAAGCAGGGGATGCCAGGATGGGAGATGGCAGCAGCGGTGTGAGTCAGAGGAGGCAGGGAAGTGCCAGATCCGATTACTTTAACGCAGACGGTTATTACCGTTCCTCTTCATGTATGTATTTGCGTTGGTTAAAGTTCAGCCGAAAGACACAACAGTGGCACGTTTTTCCGTTAGTTAACCGCCCACACCACACACCACACACAAAGCCTCTGTCTCGTTCCCGCCGCGAATCCTCTTCTTTTTTGTGTCTTTGCGTTACGTTTTCTCCGTCGAGCTCGCAGACGGCGAGCGGCCCCGGTAGTGGGTGTGATTCCCTAATAGCAGCCAGCGATAATTAACCCGCATCTAATCACACTCCAAATTGGGTGAACGCGACGACAAGCCTCCTCACTCATTTCAACATGTGCTTACTTCTACCGCCTGTTACACACGCCGACGTGCGACAGCATATGCACTGTACCAGATGCTGAGATCAACCGGATTGCTGTTGTCGTTTCGCAAAAAAATCTCCGTCGGAAAAAATGTCCATCGAGAGCTGTTTTGACAGATCCCCCGCACAACAATAACACGATAATATTAACGACGCTAAAGCCATTAACGTGAAATTGGCTGTTTTAATCGGTCTGGTCTGTCACGCCAACACCACACTCACACTCACACACACACACACACAAACACACCACTTGCCACAGTTTCCTCGGACCAACTAAACCTGTCCAACACCAACAACCCCCCTCTTTCTGATGTAAGCGGGGATGAATGTCTGTCAGATGATTTCCGTGGCGCGCGGGCAGACACACACACACGCACACGCGCGCACACAACACGCACACACACACACACACACACACACACACACACACCACACACACACACACACACACACACACACACACACACACACACACACGCACGCGCGCGCGCTACGGACGGACAGCGTCTAAATTATTCCGCTGCATATTTAAAGCCTAGCCGCCAAATGAGGGAGAGCGGCAAAATGAAAGGCGGGGAAATGCGTGAGCGGATAGCTTAAGTTCCAGCGCTGGCGCGGCGGATGATGCCAGGAATGCCAGGGCCGCTGCGAGGGCCCTGGGCCGCTCGGCTGCTCCCGGTGCGCCCTTCGGTGGGAGGCAGATAGAGTCATCATTAGGAGAGGCTTGGGGGAGCAGAGCTTGAGAGAGAAAGCGGAAGTGTCAGATGGAAAGAGTGAGGGAGAGAGAGGGCACACAGAGAGGGAGAGGGAGAGAGAGAGAGAGAGCAGGTTCTTCTGACTGTCCTCGCTCTCGTTGATTCTCTTTGAACTCGCAGCCAATTTCACACGCTTGTGCCGAGCCGTGTACCCGGTGCTGCTGGAGCTCCACACCCCCGCGCCGAACCTCTGATCCGCCGGTGCCCTCGCACTACCTGGCTACCTGTTTCCGCTGTTTGACGGGCAGACAGGAAGAACAGGTAGCGACACACCTCTCTGCCTCAGGTGTCTCACCTGTGGCTCTTTGGCTTCGATTTTCTTTTTTTGTATGCACTGTCTCTGTCTTCCTGGAACTCATGGCCAGAGTTTAGCACAACGCTGCTTTCGGTTTTTGGGCTGGAATTCAAAGTGCAGTTCTGGTTTTTTTTTTACTGTGGAATACAAAATTATATGATGGTTTACTTTATTTATTTTTTTGCGGAGACAGACGGCACAGAGCCTGGGCAGGAAACTGAAAAAACTCCCAAAACCGAAAGGCGCGGAGTTACGTCTTGTTTCCGGTTCCGTTACGGAGATATTCCGCCGAAGAGAAACTCATTAGTGCGAGTGGATTGCAGCGTTCGGTGGAGGGGCCAGTGGCCAGTCTGCACCGGTGAGGATTTGAAACCTTCCACAGACACTTTTTCTAGGAACGTTGGTGTCCGGGGGTGTACGGGATGTTTCAGGATGTGTCTTCCCTGATTGTGAGACTATAAGTAATTGACAGTGGTTATTTATGATATTATCTCTCACTGACTGGCCTCAGTTGGCTCTGTTTTGAATACCGGTAGCGGTACATCCGCCGAGAACCTTGTTTGACATTCATACATAAAAAAAGATCTCCAACATAACGTCATTTGTTGTTTGTGACTTTTTTATTGCTTGCTTACATACCGATTCAAGACACCCAACATTTCAATGCCGGTTTTAACGTTCGTAACGACATTTAACTTGTTTTCATTTATTTGCTAACGTTGGCCAATAATGATTTTGATTGACAGTTGTCAGATGGCTTATGTGACGCTGATAGACACACACAAACTCCCAAATCGACAGCAAAGTGTGGTACTGGTGGCAAAATCAATGTGCGGTGTAACTTCAGCCCTGCTCGTACCTGAGTCCTGGACGGGTGACACATATTAGTTGTCGACAAAGTGCCAATCAAAGTTTTCGTGCTGCCATCTGAACGCGTATTGAGCCGTCTTAATGCACAACGTCGGCTCATGTCCTGAGAACACGATGACTCGTCAAAAACCACTCAAATGTTTATAGGGAGAGTGTAAAAGAACTGAAATATCCATCACGGCTATGGATTAAATATCATTTGGGAAAATTATTTCCCCAGTCTGTGTGGATGGGTGGTGGCGGGAGAGGGTGGGAGGGCTTTGATGTGCCGTATATTTCACTACATTTGGTCTTTGCAGAACCGCTCTAATAAATGTTTTTTTTAATATTGGTTACTGCTGACTTTTGGCAAATCGCAACGCATAACTCAGTCGAATCTCCCATCCATGTGTGAATTGTACCGCAAGGAAAAACTTAGCGGGAATCGCAAATCCATCCGATGAATTAGTGGCGGGTAATGGGAGGCAAATTGTGGCCAGCTCATTGACGGTGAGGTGAGAAAAGACTGGGCTTGATATACGGCCGTATAAAACATCTCCACCTCAATGGGATTTCACAGAAAATTGGCGTTAAGCGCGTGTATTACCGCGAGGGATAAATCCTCATGCCGACCGGCGGTGACGCCTCTCCGGGGCAGAAGCGTAAATTAGTTTAAAAATGGCCCGCGGCGAGCGGGCCGCCTGAGGTTAACATTCACATAAACAATTATCAGACACGGGGGAATACATCAGCGCGGTGATGAGATGAAAGATGCACGGCTCGTAAAAGTGCCGCCGAAAGTGTGGAAGAAAAGAGCCCAAAAAAAATACAAAATAAAAAAATAAACCCAGGGATTGTTAATCTTGGGTGAAGTCGTGTGACAAGCAGAGCAAAACCAGCACAGCGTTTCCAGAGGATGGATAGGAACAGGAAATGATACATTCAGCTTTCGGGAAAAAAAAAAAATTGTGTACTAGTGGGTGCAAACCTGTCAGTTTTATCCTCGCCTCGGCTCCGATTTTTACAGTGCTTTGTTAAAATGTTTTTTTTTATCTGACTCAGAATACGTCCAACGTATGAGCACTTGGTATCACTCTAACACACCCTCTGTTTAGCAGTGAGGCAGCAGAGCCCCCTTCCTCCCAAATAAGTACATTTAGAAATAAATATAATAAATACAGACCAGGGACCCACCACCACCACCACCACCACCAGGGGGGGCTGGACCAGTGCAACAACAGCATCCATGTGTGTGTATTGTGTGGCAAGGGGCGGAGCCTGGTACATGAGCAAGTGGTTAGGCTAATCATTTATCGTAATACTAGTGTATTCCAGAAGCATACCCCTAGCTTATCCCTTTTACAACGGTTTCTTCTTCTGACTTGATTTTCTATTTGACAGGCCTTGTAATAGTCGACTACTTTTCGTCGTAGTTGAACATTTTCTTTGTGAAAATCGAGAAGGATCAATCAAGTGACCTGCGCCGGCTCGCTTGCGCCACCTAGGGGTGGAGTGACAAATGACAACCGCAGCGGGTTTCGTCTCACGACAAACTGGTGTAACCCACCAACCAAGACTCCCCCTCCCCCCCCCCCCCCACCACACACACACACACACACACCCCATGATTCTCATCCTGCTAAAAACTACCCAAGGACAACAGAGGTCCCAAGGCTCCCTGTGCAGCACTCAGAGTACAACCTCCACCCGCCTCTCCTCCGCCCTCGCTGCGCTGGAGAAGGTGTCAAATACAAATGCTTCCATTAAGTGTCCTCCTCCACCAAAGGGTTTTAAGTGGCCCACTGGCAATGGTGGCCCTGGCTTCTTTCTCTCACTCAATCTCTATCGTTATCTATTTCATGTGCTTTTCCTTGCTGTCTCTCACTCCGTTTTCTCTCTCTCTCTGTCTGTCTGTCTGTCTGTCTGTCTGTCTGTCTGTATGTTGTGTGCGTGTTGTCTGTCTCTTCTCTCTGTCGCTTTCTCTCTCTCTCTCTCTCTCTGTCTCTGTCTGTGTCTGTGTGTGTCTCTCTCTTTCTCTGTCTCTCTGTCTCTCTGTCTCTCTGTCTCTCTCTCTCACTCTCTCTCTCTCTTGTGCTGTGTAAACCTTGGGTTGAATGTTCCTTGAAATCACTGAAGGAATTAAGATAAGCTGACATGAGATAGCAACGCTGTATTGATTCCCAGGCGGGGACATTTGGTTGTTTTGAACCCCCCCCCCACACACACACACACACTTGTCTCTGTAAAAAAAAAATCACGTACTCATCGTGGCCCTCGTACACATCTAAGGTGTTTAACATGATTTACCAAAAGTCCAAATGTAACAGGCCTTGTTTTGGGTTCACATAGGCCGAAGCTTATCTTCTGGTAAGAAAGAAAAAAGAAGAAAAAGAAGAGTGTTTGGTGTCTGGCTGGTTTAATTGGCCTCACCTGGCCCAGTTGGAATCTGGTTTATTTTACAATAAACCAGACTTTTCACCACAAACCTGCCTTTGTCCTTGGAGGAGCCCCGAACAAAGCCACGTGAAGTGGCTTTGAGTTCTTTGCTACAGTCCTATTCCTAATACACATTTTACTTTAGAAATGAGTACAGATTGTAAGGCTCCACTGCTTCCACTGCTCAGTAGAACGGTGCAAGAACGCGCCATTCCACGTCCAGGGAAGAAGTCTTCACCCTCCCCAAGACGGCTCATCCTTAACACCACAGCCACCTGCAGGTGAAGTAAGTAAGTAAGTCAGTAAAGTTTATTTATACAGCACCTTTCATAGACAAAGTCACAAAGTGCTGCACAGGAGTAAAATAAGACGATCACATAGCAAGAAACAATACAACATAAAAACAGAGGACTGCTAATGCTAATGCTAACGCTGCCTCTGCGACGGCAGGGCGATGATGACGAGCTGGCAGGTTTTATCTGTCGCCGCGACGACAACAAAAGACGTGACATGAGGAGAGGGGGGGGATTGTGTTTTATTTATTTACCGCGACACAAGCGATCATTATCTTTCACCTCATTATTCTCGACGGGTTTCTCCGTCTCCTCGACTGCGCCGCGGAGCTCTGTTGCTCTTTTAATAGCCGTCGTGTGATTATGAATGTCGGTTATTAAAGGAACAGCTGTACGGGACGGCGGCGTACAAATGTGCAGATTCCTCCTCAAAGCAGACTTATCACACGCACACACACGCGCACACACACACACACACACACACGCACACATACGCACACACGTACGCACACACACACACACGTGCCCACAACCCACGCACACATCCACATACTAACACATACACTTGCACATACACACACACACACACACACAACATCACACACACACACACACATCAGAGAACACACACACACACACACACACACGCACATACACACAACAGACACACACACACACACACACACACATGACACAACAACACACACACACACACACACACACAACACACACACACACACAACACAACAGCACATACACACACACACACACACACATAACATAGAGGCAGACACACACACACACACACACACACACACAACAGAGATACACGCACACACACAGACAGACAAACACACGCACACAATGCACACACGCACACACACACACAAACACACACACACACACACACACACACATACACTTACACTCACACATACTTAGAGCCACTTCGCCCGAGACACACAAACGTACACAAAAGCACACACACACACACACACACACACACACACACACACATACACATAACATAGAGACACACGCACACAGACAGACAGACAGACAGACAGACACACACACACACACACATACTGTATGTGTGTGTGTGTACATAAACAGAATATTAGTCTGTTCAGGCTCTACTTGGCGTGTAAAAGTGATATACAGTACATACTATATATATACTATATATGGAGGAGATGACATGTATATAAAGGATATATTCGATCTATAGTCTCATAGTGTTTTATGTGTGGCTCTCAATGAGCAGCCATGCTGGAGTTGGTTTTAGCATTAGCCAGAGTTGCGTGCTCAGCAGTCAGACGCATTTCCACCGCCATGATGGGTCTCTGCCGCCGCGACGGTTTCATCTCCTATGCAAATGCAGACCCAGTGGAGCCGGTAATCATTCATCAGGAAACCAAACGTCTCCAAACGGGAGCCGTCCTTTGTCCAGCGTATTCATTATTCATCGCGGCGCGCGGGTCCGACCAGACACGCCCCCCCCTCGCGGCCGCCGCCACGTCAGCGTGTGTCGGCGGCGGTGATTTTCGTGGAGGCGGCCTCCGTCTCTGCGGTGCGGTTTTATATTTGTCGTGTGTGTGTCTGTGTACATACATACATACATACATATATTGGCTTGTTTGCTTCGACTTAAAGGGTATTCTTATAAGTGTCATTTCCCCGTCTCGGCGATTGACAGAGCGCCCTGTCTTCGGCTAATTAGAANNGGTGGGTGGAGTCTTGGTTGGTGGGTTACACCAGTTTGTCGTGAGACGAAACCCGCTGCGGTTGTCATTTGTCACTCCACCCCTAGGTGGCGCAAGCGAGCCGGCGCAGGTCACTTGATTGATCCTTCTCGATTTTCACAAAGAAAATGTTCAACTACGACGAAAAGTAGTCGACTATTACAAGGCCTGTCAAATAGAAAATCTAGTCAGAAGAAGAAACCGTTGTAAAAGGGATATGCTAGGGGTATGCTTCTGGAATACACTAGTATTACGATAAATGATTAGCCTAACCACTTGCTCATGTACCAGGCTCCGCCCCTTGCCACACAATACACACACATGGATGCTGTTGTTGCACTGGTCCAGCCCCCCCTGGTGGTGGTGGTGTTGGTGGTGGTGTGGGTCCCTGGTCTGTATTTATTATATTTATTTCTAAATGTACTTATTTGGGAGGAAGGGGGCTCTGCTGCCTCACTGCTAAACAGAGGGTGTGTTAGAGTGATACCAAGTGCTCATACGTTGGACGTATTCTGAGTCAGATAAAAAAAAACATTTTAACAAAGCACTGTAAAAATCGGAGCCGAGGCGAGGATAAAACTGACAGGTTTGCACCCACTAGTACACAATTTTTTTTTTTTCCCGAAAGCTGAATGTATCATTTCCTGTTCCTATCCATCCTCTGGAAACGCTGTGCTGGTTTTGCTCTGCTTGTCACACGACTTCACCCAAGATTAACAATCCCTGGGTTTATTTTTTTATTTTGTATTTTTTTTGGGCTCTTTTCTTCCACACTTTCGGCGGCACTTTTACGAGCCGTGCATCTTTCATCTCATCACCGCGCTGATGTATTCCCCCGTGTCTGATAATTGTTTATGTGAATGTTAACCTCAGGCGCCCCGCTCGCCGCGGGCCATTTTTAAACTAATTTACGCTTCTGCCCCGGAGAGGCGTCACCGCCGGTCGGATGAGGATTTATCCCTCGCGGTAATACACGCGCTTAACGCAATTTTCTGTGAAATCCCATTGAGGTGAGATGTTTTATACGGCCGTATATCAAGCCCAGTCTTTCTCACCTCACCGTCAATGAGCTGGCCACAATTTGCCTCCCATTACCCGCCACTAATTCATCGGATGGATTTGCGATTCCCGCTAAGTTTTTCCTTGCGGTACAATTCACACATGGATGGGAGATTCGACTGAGTTATGCGTTGCGATTTGCCAAAAGTCAGCAGTAACCAATATTAAAAAAAACATTTATTAGAGCCGGTTCTGCAAAGACCAAATGTAGTGAAATATACGGCACATCAAAGCCCTCCCACCCTCTCCCGCCACCACCCACCCACCCATCCACACAGACTGGGGAAATAATTTTCCCAAATGATATTTAATCCATAGCCGTGATGGATATTTCAGTTCTTTTACACTCTCCCTATAAACATTTGAGTGGTTTTTGACGAGTCATCGTGTTCTCAGGACATGAGCCGACGTTGTGCATTAAGACGGCTCAATACGCGTTCAGATGGCAGCACGAAAACTTTGATTGGCACTTTGTCGACAACTAATATGTGTCACCCGTCCAGGATTCAGGTACGAGCAGGGCTGAAGTTACACCGCACATTGATTTGCCACCCAATACCACACTTTGCTGTCGATTTGGGAGTTTGTGTGTGTCTATCAGCGTCACATAAGCCATCTGACAACTGTCAATCAAAATCATTCTTGGCCAACGTTAGCAAATAAATGAAAACAAGTTAAATGTCGTTACGAACGTTAAACCGGCATTGAAATGTTGGGTGTCTTGAATCGGTATGTAAGCAAGCAATAAAAAGTCACAAACAACAAATGACGTTATGTTGGAGATCTTTTTTTATGTATGAATGTCAAACAAGGTTCTTGGCGGATGTACTGCTATCCGTATTCAAAACAGAGCCAACTGAGGCCAGTCAGTGAGAGATAATATCATAAATAACACTGTCAATTACTTTATAGTCTCACAAATCAGGGAAGACACATCCTGAAACATCCCGTACACCCCCGGACACCAACGTTCCTAGAAAAAGTGTCTGTGAAGGTTTCAAATCCTCACCGTGCAGACCGGCCACTGGCCCCTTCCCGAACGCTTCATCCACTCGCACTAATGAGTTTCTCTTCGGCGGAATATCTCCGTAACGGAACAGGAAACAAGACGTAACTCTGCGCCTTTCGGTTTTGGGAGTTTTTTCAGTTTCCTGCCCAGGCTCTGTGCCGTCTGTCTCCGCAAAAAAATAAATAAAGTAACCATCATATAATTTTGTATTCCACAGTAAAAAAAACAACCAGAACTGCACTTTGAATTCAGCCCCAAAAAACCGAAAGCAGCGTTGTGCTAAACTCTGGCCATGAGTTCCAGAAGACAGAGACAGTGCATACAAAAAAAGAAATCGAAGCCAAAGAGCCACAGGTGAGACACCTGAGGCAGAGAGGTGTCTCACTACCTGTTCTTCCTGTCTGCCCGTCAAACAGCGGAACAGGTAGCCAGGTAGTGCGAGGGCACCGACGGATCAGAGGTTCGGCGCGGGGGTGTGGAGCTCCAGCAGCACCGGGTACACGGCTCGGCACAAGCGTGTGAAATTGGCTGCGAGTTCAAAGAGAATCAACGAGAGCGAGGACAGTCAGAAGAACCTGCTCTCTCTCTCTCTCTCCCTCTCCCTCTCTGTGTGCCCTCTCTCTCCCTCACTCTTTCCATCTGACACTTCCGCTTTCTCTCTCAAGCTCTGCTCCCCCAAGCCTCTCCTAATGATGACTCTATCTGCCTCCCACCGAAGGGCGCACCGGGAGCAGCCGAGCGGCCCAGGGCCCTCGCACCCCCAACCCGGGGGGAAGGGAGTGGGCAGGAAACTGAAAAAACTCCCAAAACCGAAAGGCGCAGAGTTACGTCTTGTTTCCGGTTCCGTTACGGAGATATTCCGCCGAAGAGAAACTCATTAGTGCGAGTGGATGAAGCGTTCGGGGAGGGGCCAGTGGCCAGTCTGCACGGTGAGGATTTGAAACCTTCACAGACACTTTTTCTAGGAACGTTGGTGTCCGGGGGTGTACGGGATGTTTCAGGATGTGTCTTCCCTGATTTGTGAGACTATAAAGTAATTGACAGTGTTATTTATGATATTATCTCTCGCTGACTGGCCTCAGTTGGCTCTGTTTTGAATACCGGTAGCAGTACATCCGCCGAGAACCTTGTTTGACATTCATACATAAAAAAAGATCTCCAACATAACGTCATTTGTTGTTTGTGACTTTGTATTGCTTGCTTACATACCGACTCAAGACACCCAACATTTCAATGCCGGTTTAACGTTCGTAACGACATTTAACTTGTTTTCATTTATTTGCTAACGTTGGCCAATAATGATTTTGATTGACAGTTGTCAGATGGCTTATGTGACGCTGATAGACACACACAAACTCCCAAATCGACAGCAAAGTGTGGTACTGGGTGGCAAAATCAATGTGCGGTGTAACTTCAGCCCTGCTCGTACCTGAATCCTGGACGGGTGACACATATTAGTTGTCGACAAAGTGCCAATCAAAGTTTTCCGTGCTGCCATCTGAACGCGTATTGAGCCGTCTTAATGCACAACGTCGGCTCATGTCCTGAGAACACGATGACTCGTCAAAAACCACTCAAATGTTTATAGGGAGAGTGTAAAAGAACTGAAATATCCATCACGGCTATGGATTAAATATCATTTGGGAAAATTATTTCCCCAGTCTGTGTGGATGGGTGGTGGCGGGAGAGGGTGGGAGGGCTTTGATGTGCCGTATATTTCACTACATTTGGTCTTTGCAGAACCGCTCTAATAAATGTTTTTTTTAATATTGGTTACTGCTGACTTTTGGCAAATCGCAACGCATAACTCAGTCGAATCTCCCATCCATGTGTGAATTGTACCGCAAGGAAAAACTTAGCGGGAATCGCAAATCCATCCGATGAATTAGTGGCGGGTAATGGGAGGCAAATTGTGGCCAGCTCATTGACGGTGAGGTGAGAAAGACTGGGCTTGATATACGGCCGTATAAAACATCTCACCTCAATGGGATTTCACAGAAAATTGCGTTAAGCGCGTGTATTACCGCGAGGGATAAATCCTCATCCGACCGGCGGTGACGCCTCTCCGGGGCAGAAGCGTAAATTAGTTTAAAAATGGCCCGCGGTGAGCGGGCCGCCTGAGGTTAACATTCACATAAACAATTATCAGACACGGGGGAATACATCAGCGCGGTGATGAGATGAAAGATGCACGGCTCGTAAAAGTGCCGCCGAAAGTGTGGAAGAAAAGAGCCCAAAAAAAATACAAAATAAAAAAATAAACCCAGGGATTGTTAATCTTGGGTGAAGTCGTGTGACAAGCAGAGCAAAACCAGCACAGCGTTTCCAGAGGATGGATAGGAACAGGAAATGATACATTCAGCTTTCGGGAAAAAAAAAAAATTGTGTACTAGTGGGTGCAAACCTGTCAGTTTTATCCTCGCCTCGGCTCCGATTTTTACAATGCTTTTTTAAAATCTTTTTTTTTATCTGACTCAGAATACGTCCAACGTATGAGCACTTGGTATCACTCTAACACACCCTCTGTTTAGCAGTGAGGCAGCAGAGCCCCCTTCCTCCCAAATAAGTACATTTAGAAATAAATATAATAAATACAGACCAGGGACCCACCACCACCACCACCACCACCACCAGGGGGGGCTGGACCAGTGCAACAACAGCATCCATGTGTGTGT
Organism: Coryphaenoides rupestris; assembly: GCA_002895965.2. Classification (NCBI taxonomy): domain Eukaryota; kingdom Metazoa; phylum Chordata; class Actinopteri; order Gadiformes; family Macrouridae; genus Coryphaenoides; species Coryphaenoides rupestris. Next base: position 119,652 of record PIJE02000785.1, on the reverse strand, counting down.
ATTGTGTGGCAAGGGGCGGAGCCTGGTACATGAGCAAGTGGTTAGGCTAATCATTTATCGTAATACTAGTGTATTCCAGAAGCATACCCCTAGCTTATCCCTTTTACAACGGTTTCTTCTTCTGACTTGATTTTCTATTTGACAGGCCTTGTAATAGTCGACTACTTTTCGTCGTAGTTGAACATTTTCTTTGTGAAAATCGAGAAGGATCAATCAAGTGACCTGCGCCGGCTCGCTTGCGCCACCTAGGGGTGGAGTGACAAATGACAACCGCAGCGGGTTTCGTCTCACGACAAACTGGTGTAACCCACCAACCAAGACTCCCCCCCCCTCCCCACCCACCACACACACACACACACACACCCCATGATTCTCATCCTGCTAAAAACTACCCAAGGACAACAGAGGTCCCAAGGCTCCCTGTGCAGCACTCAGAGTACAACCTCCACCCGCCTCTCCTCCGCCCTCGCTGCGCTGGAGAAGGTGTCAAATACAAATGCTTCCATTAAGTGTCCTCCTCCACCAAAGGGTTTTAAGTGGCCCACTGGCAATGGTGGCCCTGGCTTCTTTCTCTCACTCAATCTCTATCGTTATCTATTTCATGTGCTTTTCCTTGCTGTCTCTCACTCCGTTTTCTCTCTCTCTCTGTCTGTCTGTCTGTCTGTCTGTCTGTCTGTCTGTCTGTATGTGTCTGTGTTGTCTGTCTTCTCTCTGTCCTTCTCTCTCTCTCTCTCTCTCTCTCTATTTATTTCTGTGTCTGTGTGTGTCTCTCTCTTTCTCTGTCTCTCTGTCTCTCTGTCTCTCTGTCTCTCTCTCTCACTCTCTCTCTCTCTTGTGCTGTGTAAACCTTGGGTTGAATGTTCCTTGAAATCACTGAAGGAATTAAGATAAGCTGACATGAGATAGCAACGCTGTATTGATTCCCAGGCGGGGACATTTGGTTGTTTTGAACCCCCCCCCCCCCACACACACACACTTGTCTCTGTAAAAAAAAAAAATCACGTACTCATCGTGGCCCTCGTACACATCTAAGGTGTTTAACATGATTTACCAAAAGTCCAAATGTAACAGGCCTTGTTTTGGGTTCACATAGGCCGAAGCTTATCTTCTGGTAAGAAAGAAAAAAGAAGAAAAAGAAGAGTGTTTGGTGTCTGGCTGGTTTAATTGGCCTCACCTGGCCCAGTTGGAATCTGGTTTATTTTACAATAAACCAGACTTTTCACCACAAACCTGCCTTTGTCCTTGGAGGAGCCCCGAACAAAGCCACGTGAAGTGGCTTTGAGTTCTTTGCTACAGTCCTATTCCTAATACACATTTTACTTTAGAAATGAGTACAGATTGTAAGGCTCCACTGCTTCCACTGCTCAGTAGAACGGTGCAAGAACGCGCCATTCCACGTCCAGGGAAGAAGTCTTCACCCTCCCCAAGACGGCTCATCCTTAACACCACAGCCACCTGCAGGTGAAGTAAGTAAGTAAGTCAGTAAAGTTTATTTATACAGCACCTTTCATAGACAAAGTCACAAAGTGCTGCACAGGAGTAAAATAAGACGATCACATAGCAAGAAACAATAAAACATAAAAACAGAGGACTGCTAATGCTAATGCTAATACTGCCTCTGCGACGGCAGGGCGATGATGACGAGCTGGCAGGTTTTATCTGTCGCCGCGACGACAACAAAAGACGTGACATGAGGAGAGGGGGGGATTGTGTTTTATTTATTTACCGCGACACAAGCGATCATTATCTTTCACCTCATTATTCTCGACGGGTTTCTCCGTCTCCTCGACTGCGCCGCGGAGCTCTGTTGCTCTTTTAATAGCCGTCGTGTGATTATGAATGTCGGTTATTAAAGGAACAGCTGTACGGGACGGCGGCGTACAAATGTGCAGATTCCTCCTCAAAGCAGACTTATCACACGCACACACACGCGCACACACACACACACACACACACGCACACATACGCACACACGTACACACACACACACACACGTGCCCACAACCCACGCACACATCCACATACTAACACATACACTTGCACATACACACACACACACACACACACAACAACACAACAACGACACACATCCACACACAACACAACACGCACATACACCACACACACACACACACACACACACACACACAACATAGCACACACACACACACACACACACACAACAATACACACACATCCACACAAACACATACACTTGCACATACACACACACACACACATAACATAGAGGCAGACACACACACACACACACACACACACAACAGAGATACACGCACACACACAGACAGACAAACACACGCACACAATGCACACACGCACACACACACACACAAACACACACACACACGCACACACACACACACACACAACAGAGCCACCGCCAGACACACACGACACACACACACACACACACACACACACACACACACACACACACATACACATAACATAGAGACACACGCACACAGACAGACAGACAGACAGACAGACACACACACACACACACAACTGTATGTGTGTGTGTGTACATAACAGAATATTAGTCTGTTCAGGCTCTACTTGGCGTGTAAAAGTGATATACAGTACATACTATATATACTATATATGGAGGAGATGACATGTATATAAAGGATATATTCGATCTATAGTCTCATAGTGTTTTATGTGTGGCTCTCAATGAGCAGCCATGCTGGAGTTGGTTTTAGCATTAGCCAGAGTTGCGTGCTCAGCAGTCAGACGCATTTCCACCGCCATGATGGGTCTCTGCCGCCGCGACGGTTTCATCTCCTATGCAAATGCAGACCCAGTGGAGCCGGTAATCATTCATCAGGAAACCAAACGTCTCCAAACGGGAGCCGTCCTTTGTCCAGCGTATTCATTATTCATCGCGGCGGCGCGGGTCCGACCAGACACGCCCCCCCCTCGCGGCCGCCGCCACGTCAGCGTGTGTCGGCGGTTGGTGATTTTCGTGGAGGCGGCCTCCGTCTCTTTATATTTGTTGTGTGTGTGTGTCTGTGTACATACATACGTACATATATTGGCTTGTTGTGCTTCGACTTAAAGGGTATTCTTATAAGTGTCATTTCCCCGTCTCGGCGATTGACAGAGCGCCCTGTCTTCGGCTAATTAGATTGTTTATTACGCCCCCCCCCCCCCCCCCCGTGATAAAGTGCTCGCTGCTCGGCAAGAGACACGCGTTGAATACGCAGAAGAAGAAGGCAGTCGAGTCGAGACCGAGGAGACGGGAAAAAAAACAGATCCTATTAAAAGCGGCATCTCGTGGTATTTAAGAAGCGTCTCTCTCTCTCTCTCTCTCTCTCTCTCTCTCCTTCTCTCTCTCTCTCTCTCTCTCGCTCATAAAGACCGAAGTCCAATACACGAGCAAGCCTATGGGGAAGGCGTGGATAGATATGTACGGCCGCGCTCCGCCCCGCCCCGCCCCCCCCGCCGCCACTTCACCGTGTGTACAGTGTTTAATTTAAATCACACAAAGCGAGCGAGAGCGTCAAACCCGACATCTTAACCCAGCCGAGAGAGAAATGAGCTCGGCCCGTATGCGCGGGCACATCGCCTTCCGTGAGTCTTCCCGCGCGCTCGTCTCTCCCCCCGCCTTGGATTCCTGCAGGAATGTGCCTGTCCTCTGTATTATTATAACCACTTCAAAGCCCCGCTGCGTGTCCCTGGGTGTCTAGCACATGCATTTAGAGGCTCTATCTTCCGCCCGGCGTGATCTCCTTACCCCTTCCGCCGAACCACCCCAATCCCACCCACCCCCCCACACCCAACCCCACCCAACCCACCCCCCCCTGAGCTGACATACCATGTTAAACATCGCATAGAACAAACCTGTGGCCTGTGGACTATACCAGCCGACCTCCACGTGCGCGTCCACCCCCCCCCCCCTCCCCGCTGTGGCGGTTTTTGGGAGAAGCCATTTTGTTGTTGTTGTTGTTGTTGTTGTTTGTTGTGCCTGATTTGATGCGCTCTCGGGTCAAAGGCCGCAGCATTGGCGGTTGGCTCACCTCGTGCGGTCGGTGGCTTGCGTGTCAAAGGGTTCGGCAAAAAGCGCACGATCTGAATAAATAGCGCGACGTCAAGACTGGCTGAACGAACGTGATACAGCAGCGTTCCAAGTCGACTGGCGTGGGAGGACGTAGTAAATCTATACATATATATTTACGAATAAATTTGGTCTCATTAGCTGCGAGGATTTTATAAATAAAGCATCCCCTCTGGTCTGTCATGATATGTAAGTGGAGCGTTGTCTGGGCCCCGCAGCCCCCCTCCCACCCACTGTTGAAACTGCCGGTGGTGCAATTTTCCCGAGACCCTCGAGGGCCGATAATTCTCTTTGTAGGTTCGCTGCCAATTTGTTAAGCAACTGAACACGGAGACACGGGCGAGAGAGAAAGAAGGAATTACCTCTGCTCAAGTAATAGCTCCAAACCAGATATTCTATTGGATTTTGGGGCTACCTGAAGCACTTACCTTTATTATCTCCTGATAATGGTGTAAATCAGGGACACAGAGAGGGAGACACTCGCCGAAAGCAGCGATCCACACTTTACTGATTCCCCCGCCCAGGCCCCAGACCCCAGACAAAGGGAGCGGTGCGTTCAAATGCGATCGCACAGGTACATTAATAACAGACTGCCGGGTGGGCGTGGAGCAAAGGCCAGTGTTTGAAATACACGTCTCCTCCGCCTCTTCTTCTGGCGTCGTTGTATCCATGGAAAGGAGGATGCTAAAAAGCACTCCTTATCTTGCGGGAGAGCGTTTTAATCTTACTGTTAGATTTGTGCACGGCGACCGATTGTGTGCGAACTGCGAGAGGCAGACAAACGGACGCCGCAAACGCCTTCATTCAGCGCACGTACAGTTTACCCATGAATAGCTGTGAAAGTCAGAATCACATTTATTTTCTTTCCGCTTACAAAGGCAATTATTCACAATCAACCTCTAATTGATTGTAAGATAGAAATTGCCTGTTAATAATTGGGTTTAGACTTGCCTGCGGAGCAGCATGAAGGGAATTAATACTGCAATGATAGCGGTGGATGTACAACATTACTTTAATTCACCACAACGGATTTGATAATGCAGCCGCGACCTATTCCACAGTCAGAGAGATCATTATAATACTTTGATGTCTCTAATAAACTCTTAATATCCAAGATTTGGAGCGAAGCCTCACTACAGTATGCCGTGTGTAGATTGAACGGAAAAAGATACGATTCCGCACATTCCGAATACTTACAAGAGCCGAATACTTTCCCGTTGTAAAACTTCACACTCGCTATCCGAGCGTGCTAACAGTGCTGCGACACGGGCTGGCGACACGGGTGCTCCAAGGTGACATGAGGCGGGGGGGGGGGGGGAGTCATCTCTCCTTCATCCCAGGCATGTCATTAATTAGCACCTCGATTTTCAGGCAACGTCCTTGCTTTAATTTTTTCCCCTCCTTAATTGGGGAATAATTTGAAATTTGGATAGGTGGCAGCACGCCAGGTAATGAAGATTGACACCTGTTATGTTTCCCCGCCGTCTCCTCCGACACCCTCCTCCTCCTCCTCCTCCTTCCTCCTCCTCCTCCTCCGTCTGCCGCTGCTGCTGTGACGGCGGCGGTGGGGGGGGTGGGGCGGTGGGGGGGGGTGGCGGTGGACGGAGCGGCTGGTGCCGGCGGACGGCTCTGCCCTTCTGTAAGGTCGCGCACGCACACGTCTACTGAGGTCAGGAGAGGTGCGCGTCTCCAGGGAGATCAGGGGATTGGCGGGGGAGGGGGATGGCGGGGTGGTGGGGGGACCGGTGGGACGGGGGTGGGACAGGGGGACGGTGAGACAGGACAGGACGTGGTGGTGGTGGTGGTGGTGGTGGTGGTGGTGGAGAGGTGCAGAGCAATATGTGACAGAACAGGAGCCCTTCCTCAGGCTCCCACGGTTCATATCCCCGTGTAACCGCTGTCTCCGTCCCGCCTGATGACTTGATTTCACATGACAATGCCCACCCATCCCTTCCCTTCCCTTCCCGACAACCTGCCAGCCCCCCCCCACCCCCCACTGATACCGAATGTACGTGTATGTCAAAGGGCCAAGCATGTGCGGTGTGAACTTTGACCCCCGGAACACGCTGTCTCTCACCGGCCCAGTCCGGATTTGAAACCGCTGCCTGGATGCAGACAGAAGATTAATTGCGCTCAGCAGATTGCTTTGTACTTAGCTACTAAGCGCTTGTTAGTGTGTGAGTGCATGCATGCGTGTGTGTGTGTGTGTGTGTGTGTATGCCTCTTTGTGTGTGTGTGTGTGTGTGTGTGTGTGTGTGTGTGTGTGTGTGTGTGTGTGTGTGTGTGGAGCAAGCTGGTACACAAGTTTGCACAACAGACGTGCACACACACACACACACACACGCACACACACACACACACACACACACACACACACGCACACACACACACGCACACACACACACACAGTTGCAAGTATGCACGCACTCCTACATACCGACACAAACACCCAAGATACACACATACTAACAATATTTACTGCACGTCCCCAAACTACAGTAATTGGACACCTCTGCGTTCTGATGACAGAGCACACAATCTTAATTTAGCCGAGGCTCAGAAGGCCCGTTTCGGCTTTATTTAGTTTCTAGCCCAACGGAGACAGGTAGATGCGGTATCAGATGAGTGACAATAGGCCATCTGTGTGCCAGGAATTACCGGCGGTGAATCTGACATTACGAGTCTTCATAAAAGGAGCGTCGGGAAAATGAATGGTGATTGGTTCTGTGTGGGGGCCGCTCTGGGGCAGCTCCGAGGGGTTAGGCGTGAGTGGATTAAAACACACATCCCGTTTCCATACTGTAATCCTCTTAGTGGGGCCGTCCTAATACGCTTTATATCTCTCCTTTTTTTTTTTATCTCTTGCTCGACGAGGTGAAATATCAGATTAGTTACCGAGCTTTGTCTATATCTTATTACATCCTTATCTGGCGGTAAGGGTGGAGGCGGGTGAGCAATAACAACACAACAACAACAACAACAACCACCCAACCCAACCCAACCCACCCCCAAAAGCCCTGTCCGCGGTGACAGAGGACAGTCCTCTCACACGGCCCACCATGTCACAGAGTTAATCTCTAAAACAGATTATTTATTTATCGCCGGACGATTTTTGTCTGTGGATTAGGCTTTCGTCGGGGGGGCTCTTCGGGGTTTGCGGTCAAAACAGCACATAATTTCCCCACTCGGTGGTAAAAGACGGACTTATCTCGGGCCAAAGGTTTGATTCATAAACGTCGTGATGGTTCTCGTGAAAGCGAGGGAAAACCAATTCTACCCATTCACCCTCGCCGCATTTTTCCAAAAGAGCGCGAATATATTACGCTATCATTTATTACATATTGGCGAAAAAAACTAATTCTGCTCGGGAATGTTGCGTATATTCGGAGAGCTTTCGTCGTACTCTAGGGAGAGAAAGCCATTACGCCTTGTTTATTATTAATAGTTTCATTGCGGCAAACCTATTATTCTATTCTATTTTAAGATCTGTTTTTACCTCTGCAGTGTATCATTTTGCAGCGTACCTGAGAAAAATTGGCCAATCAAGAAACCTATCTTGCCTTAATTAGCTGCAAACGTACCCATTTAGGACGAACACAATACGGCCGTGACAACTGCACCAGCGCAGTCCCCCGGTTCCCAGCAGCATCACGGGAAGCCCACTGGTAGGAAGATACTAGTGGCTGCACTACCAGATGATCTCCCCAAGAGTTAGAGAGACAGACAAAGAGAGAGTGTTCACACCGTCTATAGCCAGAGGTCGTCCGGCGCTCGCTCGTGACTTACCCACAATGCTTTTTGGGGGGGCGGTGCCACCTTTACGATTGGGCTGACGGCAGACGCACCCAGCGGGCGGCGGGTTGCGGGTCCCGACAGCCACATAAACACGTATTGATGGGCAGAGTTTAAAGGTGCGGCTGTGGAGGAAGCCGGAGGAATCATTGTTTTCATGTGTGGTAAATTGCCCATTGGCCACACCTTAATAATAAAGTGAGGACGCGTGTGTGTGTGTGCGTGTGTGTGTGTGCATGTGTGTGTGTGTGTGCGTGTGTGTGTGCCTTTGTGTGCACCGAGGGAAACCACAGAGAAATTAGCATGTTTCCAGAAATGTCGCCGCTAATAGAACTTCTTACAACATGCCCTCAACTAAATGGCGCTCGTAAAAAAAAAAAAGAAAGCCTGCAGTAAACGCAAAGTCGTTTAAAAGGAGAATGAATGCAGGTAAAATTCCAATGACGAGGCCATTGTGTCCAACTCGTAAAGTAGTTTCCGGGGAAAACAGGCCACTCCACCGAGGACACCCCTCTCTCTCTCTCTCCCCCCCCCCCCCCCACCCCACACACACACACCTTTCCTCCCTCCTATACTTCCCTCCTTCCCTCGGTATCCCTCGGCTGATCTCTCAGTCTTTCCTCCCGTCCTCCCATCTGCCTCCCTTTCCCCCGGCGTGTCTGAGTCCTACGTGTGGTTAGTTATGGGGAACACATCCATGAATAAAACAACTGTTGACACACAAGGTTCCTTTTTTTTTGTTGCTGCTGTGTGTGTATCTATGTGTGTGTGTGTGTGTATGCGTGTGTGTGTATATGTGTGTGTGTGCGTGTGTGTGTTATGCTCGCTCGACTATCGGGCCATCGGATTATGGAATTCTGTGATACGCTGTCCGGTCCCTGGAGGAAGGGGACACGGAGAGCAAAGAAAGGCTCCCTGACACATTGAGAGGGAGAGAGGAGAGAAGGGGGAGGAGAGGAGGGGAGGAGAGGATGGGAGGAGATGAGGGGAGGAGAGGGGAGAGAGCTCACCTCCATGCCCAGATGATGCCCCTCTACCTAGTTAGGCGAGGAACGGAAGCAGGTGGTGGAAAGTAGAGCAATTACCTCAAATCCTCCGTGGGTGTGTGTGTGCGTGTGTGCGTGTGCGTGTGCGTGTGTGTGCGTGTGTGTGTGCGTGTGTGTGTGTGTGTGTGTGTGCGTGTGTGTGTGCGTGTGTGTGTGTGTGAAGAGGTGGGGGGGGTGTTATTGATTTGAGCGTGCTGCGTGGTCGCATGGCATAACAGAGCGCTGGTGCAGGGAGCTGAGGAAGAATGGGAAAGAAAAATAATAAAATACAAAGCATCGGTCAGGGGATTCCATCCAAGTACAGTTGTATGTGTTTAGGTGCATTCACAGCGAGCCTGCGTCGAACACCTTGGGTGGCTTGTCACTTGTGTGTGTGTGTGTGTGTGTGTGTGTGTGTGTGTGTGTGTGTGTGTGTGTGTGTGTGTGTGTGTGTGTGTGTGTGTGTGTCGCTACAGCAACATGTGCCGCTGCTGTTGGTTTCAATGTGTGTAGTGTGTTGGACAATGGAACCTTTGTATGTATTGCGGTGGAAAGGTCTGATGAGTGCACTAAGTGAGCTGTGTGAGACATACAGTACATGTGTGTATCTTACTATCTTCTATTTTTCATGGAATGTTTTTTGAAAGAGACAGATTGGAGCAATTGGAGCGACTCCCAACTCCAGGAATTCTTCGGATCTTTTTTTATTTTCGTCAAAGTTAGCTTTGCTTCTTGGGAGCAGAAATTCGGGAGCACGATGAAAATTGCCAAAATCTATACTCTTAGCGTTGGATGAAAGTCATTTTGCGTCCAAGACAAGTGGGACGGGATGAAGAATAGTTGTCGCTTGGAACATTACTTTCCGATTGCGGGTCTGCCGTCCATAATGGTGCATTTTTTGAGGAAGCGCATCCAAATTCTTCCAACACTCTTGACTCCACAACAAATAAGGAAAGTAAACACTGAGCAGCAAGTCACACGGAACACCAACACCAACACCAACAACGACGACAACAACAACAACAAGCACACAAGTTGACTGCTTCGAAAAACCGAGGACCTCGAGCAACTCCATGCAAAAAACCCACCAACCGTCGTCGCGTACGGAAACGCAATTTGCCCCAATGCGCCAATTAGTATCCACTAAACTGCACGCCCTGCCTTTCATACACCGTCTCCTTAATCCCTGGCTGCATACAGGGGATACCGGCCGCCCCCAAAGGAAAGCAATCTCCCTCTATCCCCCGCATTTCGACTTTACTTATTTATTTCATAACTCAGATATCTGCAAAGGCAACTGGCACCTAGCCGTCGCTCCATACACCTTTAAGCGCCAAAGGCTTTTTAAAGGGAGCTAATTTCCATACTAATTTCTTTCTTTTTCTCCCCCCCCTCCACCCTCCACCCCCCCCACCCGAACCCCGCCCAGTCACCATAAAAAAAAACCCAGGCCGGGGCGTGAGAGGCGGGAAGAAGACGTGTGTCACCTGATCTAATGGCGGAGGACTAATTGCATTCTGGGATACGCGCCTGGAATTTAGAATGTCCTTTGAAAATACAAAAAACAAACGTAAGGAAAGAAACCCCCCCCACCCCCTCCCCCCCTGCTTAGAAAGGCCTGTGTTGCGCAGACCACATACAACACGGGGACAATTAATCGAGATCCTTCAGGGAAGAGAAAATTGGACTGTCCGGCGTCCCGAGGGACTCGCCCGGGCCTTTATTGATACGGTCGGCCGGATAGCGACAGGCTCGTCGTCGTCCTCCGGCGGTGTTGCCCCTCTGGGGGGGGGGGGGGGGGGAGACTTCTCTGTGACTAGACTGCTATGAAGCCAAGTTAGCCAGCCTGCACCAATAATAGCGGCACAAACAAGCCCCCTCACCACGCAGGATGCTAAGCCAGATCAGTCTCGGCGGTGGGTCGTCGAGGGGTTTGTAGGGATAACGATAGCATGAGATTATTTTCACTCTCTCTTCTCTCTCTCCTCGCCTCGCCTCGTCTCTCCTCTATCTCTCTCTCTCTCTCTCTCTCTTCTTAATCACACTCCTTCCATCTTTTTCTCTTAGTCTCTCTATCTCTCTCTCTCTCTCTCTTCCCCCGCCCTCTCGCCAGTGCCCCTCTTTTCCCCCCTCAGCCTCTCCTCCTCTGTCTCTGTCTCTCTCTCTCTCTCTCTCTCCCTTTCAGTTTCTGCCGTTAAATCTTAAGTCTGTCCAATTCAGTTTTTTGTGCCGCGTGGGTTGTTGTGAATGATTGTCCTCCGACTTTCAAAAAATAAAACAATTTTCTCCCACATACAGATATGTAGACAGTCATACAGACAGAGAGACGGGCGGGCAGGCATGCAGATAGACACGCTCTCTCTCTCTCTCTCACACTCACCACACACCACACACAACACACACACACACACACAAACACCTGATTGGGGGAAAGTACATTTGTTCTACCAGTGCTATTATTTGTCATGGAGAAGGAGAAGAAGGAGGAGGAGGAGGAGGAGGAGTAGGAGAAGAAGGAGACAAGTCAGAGTTCTCCCGTTGACGACAGCAGCAGATAGCAGATTGAGCGGTGCGGGGTGAAGACGGATCGGGTGGCGCCGATAAGGAGCGCCCGTTGTAATAATCACGAGCGCGGGCTAATCAGGATGCCTGCACGCCACCGCCGCCGCCGCCGTCGCCACCGCCGCCGCCGGTCAGCACGCAGCCTCACGGAGCAGAGCTAAGCACCCGGGTGATGGAGTGCGGCGTTTAAACCTGGCACTAGCATAGGGCAATGTACCCATTATCACCGGTGGCACATTATGTGTAGCAATAAACACCGAGGGCGCCATGCTAGCGCATCTATCATGCGGGCAACATATGGGTGCCGGCATGGGGCGGAGGTGCCCACCTCCGGGGGTTAGTTCACTGCACCGCCTTTGGACACAGTAAAATGCTCCGTCATATTTTTAAAGAAACGACATTTTTCACTGCCAGGTAGTCCTAAAAAAATATAGTCAATAAATAAATGTAGCATACACAATATATATATATTTATAAACACAGTGTGTATATACCGTATATATACACTGTATATATATATATGTATGTGTGTGTAGAGAGAGAGAGAGAGAAAGAGAGAGAGAGAGAGAGAGAGAGAGTCTGAAAGGGACACCAGTGAGAGGCAGTGTGTGTGGGCGTGTGTGCATGTGTGTGTGTGTATCTCCTTGTGTGATTAACTGTGTGTGTGTGTGTGTGTGTGTACTTGTATGTAATCGCATGGATGCACTTGTGCATGTCGCCACTTGTATGTGTGCATGTTTGTGTGTGTGCGTGTGTGTATGTGCGTAATGCATGCATGTATGTTTGTGTGTGTGCGTGTGCGTGTGCGTGTGCGTGTGTGTGTGTGTGTGTGTCTGTGCGTGCGCGTGTGTCGATGCATGAGTATGTGCATGGGTGTATGTTCCGTGCATGTGTGTGTGAATTTGTACATTGCATGGATTTATGTGTGTGTGTCTGTGTGTGTGTAAGTGTGTGTGTGTGTGTGTGTGTGTGTGTGTGTGTGTGTGTGTGTGTGCGCGCGTGCTTGCGTTCACGACACACAGGCACACACACAGACACACAGACACACACACACACACACACACACACACACACGCACACATGCACTCGCACAGTTATCCTCTGTCATCCTAACCTCGTGTTCCCCCTCCTGTTGCAGTCGCCGTAGTCCACTGGGACTAGCGAGGATTTAGAGAATTACTGCAGCTAAATCACCCACAGCCGCTAGGAAAACAACGTATCTGGATATTACATGAGATGGACAGATTAGGCTCGGCCTACGAGCGCCGGCAATATGTTGCTCATTCTGGAGCGCCGGCGTTTACGAACCACCACCACCGACGCAACGCAACGCAACGACCTCCAACTGACAAAGCGGTCGCGTAACTTTGTATTAACTGCCCTTGTGCGTGGTGTGTGTGTGTGTGTGTGTGTGTGTGTGTGCGTGCGATCTACAGCGAACAGCATAAACCAAACTTGAGAATCAAACTACAGCCTACTACTGCTACACCCTACTACACCCCATTAGTACTACACCCTCGTTCACACTACCTGAAATATCGGAAAATTGGCACAGAGACACAGAGGCTAATTAGTTTTAACTAGGAAACAGCTGTAAACACTCCCAAGGAGAGAAGTGGGTGTGGCGGTCGGTGGGCTGGGGGGGGGGATAAGCATCGTGTTCAGGGGGAAGATGGTATCAGGTGGGTAACAACAGACTCCACCCAGACTCCGCCGTCGCCAGGCTCTCCGCTGTTTTGCGTCGGCCATGTTGTGACTATTTATCAGCGCCTGACGTTGAAGAAGCACATGCGCCCGGTGTGCCTAATTGACCGTACACCAGGTGAGCATCCACGCACACACACACACACACACACACACACACACACACACACACGCACACACACTCATTGTCTCTCTCTCTATCCTCGCCCAAGTGTCTGCATCGTGTGTGTGTGTGTGTGTGTGTGTGTGTGTGTGTGCGCGTGTGTGTGTGTGTGCACGTGCCGCTTTATGTCTAAAAGGAAACGCACGCAGACTGTCGACAATGGCGGCTGATTTTTCTCCAAGGGGGTAATCAGATAAAATCAGATGTCTGCAGCGGTATTGTGTGCCTGTGATTGCACCTATCGCTGTATCGCTCGGGAAACGGGGAAGGAATGCAAAATATCAAGTCAGCCGTGAAGGGAGGGGAGGCGGAAAAATGCAAAAAAAAAAACCCACAAAGTCATTCATCATTCATCACTGATTAATTATGAACACAAACAACAAACAACAAACAATACATTTTTGTTCGTACAAACGTGCCATCGAGGCTACCGATTATTAAACCGCTTACTGAATACCAACACACCGCATGTTAGATCGCTGCAGCGTTTCACGGCCAATCGCTGCTATCGGTCGCGCTTCAGGCGGCCAGGTTGAGCGATTCTTTTCATGTATTCGCATGTCGTTGCCTATCTCCCGTCCACCCTCTGCACACATCGGTCATGTGGAGAAAAGAGTACTAGAAGAAGAAGTCGCCTTGTAAATGCTAATCTCTGGAGGCTTTGAAAAGAGACCTTTTTAAAAAAAAAAATGCAAACCAGTGAAGCCATTCAGCGTGTCCCCCCACAACCAAGTGTAGGAATACTGTTTTTTTTTTTATATCCGTCACTCACTCTTCACCCACAGACAGAAACAAACAAACGAAGGCCGTCCCATACATGCGGTTTTTCCACGCAAGGGCAGGACTGAACGCCGCCGCCGGAAGAGAGGGCAGCGTTGGCCAACGTTGAGCCTCGCATATCTCGCCCACAATGCTCACCCTTCCACTGTTCAAACCCTCACGGAGGTCTCCATACATAACAAAAGATAATATAAGGATAAGGATTCAAACTTTGTTTCCATGCTGCTACTTCTGGAAGATAAGAGTGAGCAGAGTCCAACTGCCGTTGTCCAACAGACTGGTGACTCTGCCTCCCCCTCATGAGGAAGATGGAAAGTGTGTGTGTGTGTGTGTGTGTGTGTGTGTGTGTGTGTGTGTGTGTGCATGCGTGTAGGGGGGGGGCTTGGGGTGGATGATAATTGATGCATCATGGGTAGGCGTGGTGTGGAACAGAGCGGAGGGCGTACTGTCATTGACGCGAGGACCGTACATTAAGCCTGTCAGCTCATCCTTTCCTCCCTCCCTCCCTCCCTCCCTTCCACGTTTCCTCCCTCCCTTCCTCTCCCCCGTCCTTTCCTCGTTCCTTTCCTCCCTCCCTCCCTCCCTCCCTTCCACGCTTCCTCCCTCCCTTCCTCTCCCCCGTCCTTTCCTCGTTCCCTTCCTCCCTCCCTCCCACCCTTCCTTCCTCCCTAGCTTCCTTCGTACGCCTCCAGCAAGAGGATGCCAACCGGCGGGAATCCATCGCCTTTATGTTGTCGCTGTTGTTGTTGTTGTTGTTGTTGTTGTCCGAGGGCTCGGCGGACGACGTTGAGGTCCTTAATAATGAGGTCGTCTTTCAGGGCGCACGGCCGTCGCACGCTCGGCGGGAGACAATGTGCCGCGGTTTGGCCTCCGCTGTCTCCGGGCCGCCTCTCATGTCGAGCCGCTGGGCCCCGTACCAGCGGCAGGCACCCAGGCACCAGGCACCAGGCCCGGGGGCCGATAACGCCAGCATCTGTCAGAGAGGAGCAGCGGCGGTGGTGGTGGTGGTGATGGTGGTGGTGGAGGTGGCGGTGGTGGAGGTGGAGGAGGAGGGCAGCTTATATGTTCCTTTCCAAGCAAGCAGCAGCGGTAGCAGCGGCAGGGATGCTGCTGCAGACGCGGTGCTGTGACTTGGCAGTGCGGGAGAGGGGGTTGAAAAAAAAAGACGACATGAAATGTAATCAGTCAGTCTGTGTGTACTTTGAAGTGCGCCGGTTCAAGTCCTGCGCGATGCCTGTGCTCTCATTTCACTGAAGGTTGCGCGTCTAGCACGGCCTAAACACTCGTGCTTTTAAGTAAGCAAGAAATGTAATGCAAATGCAAGGAGCGCTGTGTGTCTGCATGCATTAATGTTGTGTTATTATATTGTATTATGCAATATAAATATTGGAATAGATTGGTGTGAGAAGGCTCTATTCGTCCCAGAACTATGTACCAGTGGTGAATTAACAATGACAGATCAGTTAGTTTGCGCTTGTGGAGTGTGTGTGTGTGTGTGTGTGTGTGTGCGCGTGTGTGTGTTTGGTGGCCGGTTTAAGCAGCCGGTTCACCTGGCCCAGTTAAGTTTGGAGTTTGGAGCTGGGTGGGGAGCATTGACTAATCAATGCACCACAGGTTAAACCTGTCATCACCACACACACACACACACACACTCGAGGAGCGCTAGTACGCTAGCAGTTACCATCCGTCTGCCAATCATCTATGAACTGAATTATGCCATAAACTGAATTATTCAACGTCTACCGGTGTCCTGGTGTTGGAGGAGCCATGGAATGCCACACTGCTACAGCTTTTATTGTACAATATGTTGAAAAAATGAAGGACATGAACCTGAAAATGTATACTTAGAAAGCACCTGAATGTAAATGATTTTCTCAACACCTTCGTTGACTTTCACCTGCATTTCACCTTTTTCTTTTGGTTTTTAAAAAGTGATTTCTCTTTCACGTAATGTGACTAAGAACACAAGTTCTCCACGAAACAATGTATTCCACTTTTACTTATTCTACGCTTTATTCCAAAACCGCCACCCGTCGCCGTGCCGTGATGTTGACCCCTCCGTACGCCATCCGATGACGGACGGCTTCACCGCGTGTCGGCGGGCGACGAGACGTGCGCCTTCTCCTGTCCTCTCCGAACCGAGACGGCGGGCGGCAGCAACAGAAATCTAAATCCGATGCCTAACAAACCGACAGCCATCTCCCCGACAAGCACTTACAGCGCAGGACTTGGATTCTGACAAAATCAATACTGCAGTAGCAGCGGTAGCAGCAGCAGCAGCGGCAGCACACAAAGAAACATTAACAGCAGGAAGCATTTTCAGGCAGCGCATTACATATAAATACAATATGCCACCACTCTTAAGGGAGATAAAGCGAGATATATATACCCCCGGCTTCATTGTTTGCGTGGTGGTTTACAGCGGCACGTGTGTCCAGACATTTTGAGAGGTAAAAGTGTTTGTCCTTCCGTCGTCGTGCGGCGGAACAATAAAATGAAATAAAAGTCCATCCCCAGGGATCAGTGGAAGTGGGCTCTTGAACGTCAACTCAACTTCAACTCATCTCTGAGTCCAATGTTCCTGTCTTTGACAAGAGTGGGGATCTCTGGAGCAAGAACCCCCCCCCCGTCTATACTGGGCTAATAATGCTGGTGGGGGGGGGAAACTGTTGCTGCTTGTTTTTGTAAAAAAAAAAAAAAAGCGTTATGTTTTACAATATACGTACGATGACCCATGATGAAGGCTCTGTCTTTACAACAAGTGTGCCTAGTTATGGGCTTAGAATTTTTTTTTTTTTATAACAAATATTGAAATCCCCCATTTTACTGTATTTTCCTGATTGCAAAGAGCATTATATGATTTGCAATATTTGTTTTTACATAGCAAGTATCTCATCATCATATTGACTGACACATTTTAATATGAATATGATGAAGAAGCCCATTTGTTGTAGGGCTGGGAAGGTCGCATTGCTTTCTTGCGCTGAATATTGAAAGGGTTTTAAATGTTTATAACACCCTGGGACAACATATTTATTTTCTCTACAGTAAAACAAGTCTTATCATAAAAAAAAAAGCTGTCTTTATTTTTTATTTATCACATGTCCCCCCTCTCTCTGTGCTATCTTATCCTCAAGCCCGTTTTATGATGGGGCTGCGATGCCAATTTGACGCTAGGTGTCACCCTTGTGACTTTAAAACCGACTTCCCTCGAAAGGAAGCCACAGAAGCAGTGAGAGGAGAGACAGAGACGGGAGACAGAGACAGACAGACAGGCAGGGGAGACAGACAGACAGACAGGCAGGACACGGAGGGAAGAGGCTGGCTTTGATTTGAGTGAAAACTGAATCTAGCCACGTTGGAAACCAAACAGAAATGGGAATTAGAACCTATATTTAATTATTCTCACAGCCTTATCCCGAGGTGTCATTCCAAGGGATTACGTTGATCATCAACTCACTTAGTAACTGAGTAGCTGGTGAACGCAGTCGTTCCCATGCCGAGACCCGCAGCAACAGCACAAAAAAAAATATTGATTTCTTTGATTTGATGCATTGGCTTTGTGTTGAATGATTGGCGCTGTCATCAAAAGCCTGCATAATTACATCCGAGTCATAGTGCATATTTATTGAGGCAGAGTCAGACACAGAGACTCGGAGGGAGACAGAGACAGAGACAGAGAGAGAGAGAGAGAGAGAGAGAGGGAGGGAGGGAGAGAGACATCCACAAAGAGGGAAAAATGTTTAGTCACAGGCTATGCTACAATTAGGTGGCTTCAAAGAATATAAACGAGACGAACAGTCCCGCAGCCTCAACGTTGCATTGCACGTCCTCTCGTCGAGACTACAGGCATGTAGTGTGATCTGATAAAACAAATAAAAAAAATAGACTGCCCCTAATTGATCAATCATGCATTCTAAATAATCATAATAATACTACGAATAATAATAATAAAATAATAACATCAACAATATATTATTATTAATATATTAATAATAATAATAATAATAATAATAATAATAATAGACTAATTAATCATAAATAATAATGCATGTTGCGTCCAACACTGACACTGGAAAACGCAACTCGGATGACTGTGGTTAAAAATGGTGATGTTAGGTGAGGATGGGATGACTGTGACGAGCAGTTATTAATTGCATTCAGACGCCCTAACTGCAGAAGAAGAAGAAGAAGCAGAAGCAGCAGCAGCAGCAGCAGCACAGCACAGGTAGTCAGTCGGCCAGCAAGTTCCACTGCTCGCTTCGCCCGTCGTCGTCGCCCCGCCCACCAGCAAATCCAGCCCTCCTGTGTGCGCCCTGATTGGCTGAGGGGAGTGCGGGTTCCGAGACGGAGCGCGGGGTGCTGAGCTGAGTGCGCCAGTGAAGATGCGAGAGAAGCGCGCGTCGGGGAGTCAGCTATACGCAGCCTTTTGGCACCGGGGTGGACCCTTTTTTCCCTGTGTGTGTGTGCGTGTGTGTGTATGTGTGTGTGTGCGTGCGTGTGTGTGCATGCGTGTGTGTATGCGTGTGTGTGTGCCTCAATCAGGCAGGATAGGCTTTTTCCGTGTGCTGTGATTATTACACATGAAATGATGTCCAGGCAGTAGGGCTTGTGCCTTTTTTTTTTTAATGCTTATACTCTTCATGCGTGTGCGGTTTCTATTCAAGTCTTCTCCGTGGATTTTCCTTCTTGTGTGGACTACCGAGGTGTGGGTCGCCTGTGCTGTGCTCTCTCCAATATTCTCAGAGCCGAGGAACTTAATTGGGGAGGAGGTAAACGCTCGAAGACTTCCAAAGTCTGGAAAGAAGACAAAAATCCGCGTAGGACATGAGGAGATGACCGTGGAGCCTCAGTGCTGAGATATATTCCCGCAGCAGCACCTGTATTCTCAATTCTCAAGGCTTTGCACCGGGACTTAAGATGCTGAATAATTCCGTGGTTGCAGATGGGTTTGGTTTTTTTTAGATTCCCTTTTCTAATCTAACGCGGATATCTCTATACATCTCCTATACACGCTGGGTGGTTTTTTCCCCCCCTCAAAATGCTATGACTACAATGGTCATGGCTTCGGGGAGACTTTGACACCGACATTTGATTTGATCCAGAGGACAGGACCGTTGTTTTTATTCGACGTTATCCATAGGAATTCTTCTCCCCCTTTTTTTGTCTATTTTGGGTTTGTCTATTTGTCTGTTTAAAATGGACATTTCATCATTGAAGCCGTGCGTGACCCTTATTTGTGGCGTGACTGGAGCTGTGCGTATTTCCACGGGTAAAGCGCCGCTGCTCTGAGGACGCGCGGTATGTTTTGCCGTCTCTCCCCTGCAGTAGACCAGAGGATAGGCTCTGCCTCCAAAAAAGTAGAATGAACCACTTTCCCCACATCGATCTACACGATGGCTTTCTGAAGGAACGTCCACTCCGCACCTCATCGGACATTTCAATGAGTTGAGTAAGTGTTGAACATTTTTCTTTTTGTGCCAATTTTGTGTCTGACGTGCGTAACCGTCTACGGGTGCGTCTCCAGAGAAACTCAACAGGTTACAATGCAATCCAAGGAGATGGAATTAATAAACACTATTTTTGTGATCCTCCTGTTTTTGGTCGGGACCGACGCGGTGATCAATCTAAAATACGGAATAAATGAGGAGATGAAGCCGGGGTCGGTGATTGGGAACGTAACAAAGGACGCACAGAAGCAGGGATTTCAGATTGCGCTGCAGCCGCCCTACTTGCGGGTTATTTCCAATTCGGAACCGCGGTGGGTGGAACTCAGCCCGGCCGGCATCCTCACCACCCAGATGAAAATTGACCGGGACGTAGTGTGTCGACAGAACCCCAAATGTGTCATTTCCCTGGAGGTGATGTCAAACTCCATGGAGATCTGTGTCATCAAAGTTGAAATTGAGGATTTGAATGACAACGCACCCCGATTCCCCACGAGTCACATTGACATTGAGATTTCAGAGAATGCCTCCCCGGGTACCAGGTTTCCCCTAGAGGGTGCAAGCGACCCGGATTCGGGGGCATTCGGCGTGCAGTCATATTCCATCACCCCAAATGAGCTTTTTGGTTTGGAAATCAAGACCCGAGGGGACGGGTCCAAAATTGCCGAGCTGGTGGTGCTCAAATCACTAGACAGGGAGACCCAGTCCCACTACTCGTATGAGATCAGCGCGGAGGACGGAGGAGACCCCCCGAAGATAGGCGCGGTCCAGCTGAACATCAAAGTCATAGACTCGAACGACAACAACCCGGTGTTCGACGAGTCCGTGTACACCGTCAACGTGATGGAGAATTCACCAGGCAACACTTTAGTGCTGGACCTAAACGCCACCGATCCCGACGAGGGGACAAACGGGGAGGTGGTGTACTCCTTTAACAGTTACGTCACGGAGAAAACGAGGGAGGCGTTCAAAATTGACTCCAGGACAGGTGTGATCACGGTCAACGGCGAGCTGGACTACGAGAACTCGCAAATATATGAGCTCGACGTGCAGGCCAAAGACCTGGGTCCCAACTCCATCCCGGCCCACTGCAAAGTGACAGTGAACGTGATGGATACAAACGACAACCCGCCCGTCATCAGTCTGCTCTCTCTGAACACAGAGATGGTGGAGGTGAGCGAAAACGCGCAGCGCGGCTACGTGATCGCCCTGGTGCGCGTCTCCGACAAGGACGCCGGCGCCAACGGCAAGGTGCAGTGCAGGCTGCAGGGCAACGTGCCCTTCAGGCTGCAGGAGTACGAGAGCTTCTCCACCATCCTGGTGGACGGCAGGCTGGACCGAGAGCAGAGGGACACGTACAACCTCACCATCCAGGCGGAGGACAGTGGCGTCCCGCCGTTGCGCGCCACCAAGTCCCTGGTGGTGAAAGTGACAGACGAAAACGACAACCCCCCACACTTTGTAAAGCCCCACTATCAAGAGATGGTGATGGAGAACAACCTGCCCGGCTCTTGCTTACTAGCAGTGTCCGCAGAGGACCCAGACTTGGGCATGAACGGCACCGTGTCCTACTCCATAGTCCCCGGGGAGATTAAACGCATGGACATCAACACGTACGTGAGCATCAACCCGTCCGGCCGCATCTTCTCCATGAGGTCCTTCGACCACGAGTACATGAGGACCTTTGACTTCAAGGTGTTGGCCCGGGACAACGGGAACCCGTCGCTGTCCAGCAACGCCACCGTGCGCATCGTGGTGCTGGACGTGAACGACAACACGCCCGTCGTGACGCACCCGCCGCTCGTCAACGGCACCGCCGAGGTGTCCATCCCGCGGAACGCCGGGGTGGGCTTCACGGTGACCCAGGTGAAGGCGGACGACTACGACGAGGGCGAGAACGGGCGGCTGACGTACACCATCTCGGAGGGCGACCGGGCCTTCTTCGAGATCGACCAGGTGAACGGCGAGGTGCGCTCCACCCGCATGTTCGGGGAGAGCGCCAAGTCCACGTACGAGATCACGGTGGTGGCGAGGGACCACGGCAAGCCGTCGCTGTCCGCCTCGGCCTACATCGTGGTGTACCTGTCGCCCGACCTCAAGACGCAGGAGTCCCTCGGCGCCGTGAACCTGTCGCTGATCTTCATCATCGCGCTGGGCTCCATCGCCGCCATCCTGTTCGTCACCATGATCTTCGTGGCGGTCAAGTGCAAGCGGGACAACAAGGAGATCCGGACGTACAACTGCAGGTAACGACGACGACGACCTCTCACCTCTCACCTGTCACCCACGTGTGTGTGAGGAGCAATGCATGCATGTGGTCGAGGCCCGAGTGTGAGCAGGCTCTCCGTGGCTCTCGTTAAACGGGGCCTTACATGGTCCTGCGTCCTGTGTTTTTGGGGATTACATGAATTGATTCGATGTTCCAATTGTAACCCAATTGGCCCATAAATACTGCGTCCCACTCCCAACAGTCCAATTTGTGGGTGGGTGTGTGTGTGTGCTGGGAGGCAATTAGGGTCTCACTGGTTCATTATTAGTCGTACGTGTGTGTTGTTTAACGTGTTTGCCATGGCTGATTGCCTAGGTTAATCTTTAGTCTTTTATTGTCATGGATTGCTAACACTGAAACATTTCAGTGTTCAACATGTAGGTGTGTTACTGATGTCATTGCTATCATAGGTCGATTTGTAATGCAAGTAGCCTAGGCCTAAAGGCCAATATACCACAAATATACAACCTGCTGCCAGCCATAGGCTATAAAGATACAATGGATTAAAAACAATACCTTCAGAAAATAAACTAAATACTTCACACAAATTACATTCATAGCAAAAAACTACAAATGTCTTGACTGACCTATGATAGGCATAATGTGGCTTCTGCCATTCATTTAATGATCCTGTGAAACACCCCAAGGTGTCTGTTTGCACTTCTTTACATAATATTAATAGACATTCAACAGTCAAACACGTCTTCTATTTTTTTAAGTATTGGAAGTTCTGTTTTGTTCATCGTGAACATCTGCACTGGTGTTGGGTTCCATTTCTGCATTATATTTTCCTATAAATTTACATATAGATTGGATTTGTGAATTTTATCCTGAAGCCATGTCATATTTCACTGATACATAATTTCCACTGTAAACATAATTTCCCTGATATGAAGTTAAATCAGAACGTTTGGGGGGAAATGTGGGACACCCACATGGCCTGTCCAAAAAAAATACATCTCCATATAAAATATAAATATAGATTTGTGAATTCCACCACTATACACTCGATGTCTAATGGCATGCCTTGCCACTGAGCAACATGTGTGTTGGTGGTGGGACATTTTTTGCTTAACACAGGTTCACGATCTGCTCCATCAGTTGATGGTGACCTCTTTTCCACACCGCTACGCTTATACCATCGCTGTGTTATGGAGGCAACACGTCTAATGTGTTTACCACGAGCGTTTGTTCGGGTCTCTACCTAATGAAGTAGACAACACGTTATATGGAAACATCTCATGGAGCGACATGGAACAACAATGAAAAAAAGGCTCAGTAGAATAGGGCTAAAAACAGCTTTAAACGTGACAGCAGCTGGATCAAAGAGAGAGAGAGAGAGAGAGAGAGAGAGAGAGAGAGAGACTAGTATTCAGATCCACCCACAGCCGTGCTTCTAATGGTATGTGTCACTTCCCCCCTGCTGTGTGCTTTTAAACGCCATTTATTTGCTGTGCTCAGTGTAGCCACCTCAAATCTGTGCAGCGCTTATCTGCAATTTATTGCGCGTGTCCTCTGTCAGCCTGTCTGACTCTGAAGATATTTCCCAGATATTTCTCCGGTTTTTCCATTTTCGGCTCAGAGAGGAGAAGAGGGAGAGAGAGGGAGGGAGGGAGAGAGAGAAGAGAGAGGGCGAGAGAGAGAGAGGGAGTGGGAGAGGTAAATAAAGAGAGAGGGGGAGAGATAGAGAGAAAAAACAATATCTTTCTTCGTTATTTTTTGACCCCATGCAGCCTTCTGTAAATCAGTGGTTGGTGACAGTTTGAGTTTTTTAAACGCAGGAAGCAAAAGAAACATGACAAAGTAAATTGCTGCTGTCTGCCCACTGAAATGTTAGAGGGGGGAAAAAAGCACACAGAGATAAAGCTCATAATGGCATCCTGGTAAGTAATGGAGGGCAGAGCAAGTGGCAGAATGCAGTGTATAAATGTCACGCTTCTAATCCCGGTGGTCTTCCACAGTCTTAATAAATGTTAATTTGTAAACGCTGAAAAGAGAACGGAGAACAAAGCAGGAACCTGTCGCCCAGATGCCGACTGTTTGAAGCATCTGTGGAAACACCTGGTAAAACACACACACATATATATATATATATATTTATATATCCACTGTTCTCTCTGTACATGTACGTCGTGTCTGAACACACAGACGAGGATGTTTCTACGAGGCTAAGCGGTCCAAGCTGCGTTAAAGAACGGTTATGTTGCTCATTTTGTGTAATTACAGTCAAAGCGCTGCGCTCAAGCTAGCCTAAGAAGCCTCCGAGGCGATCAAAATGAATTGAATTGAATGTACAGTTCCTCCGCATGCCGTACATGCCGGTGGGGTTCTGCTTCCCGAATGAAAGGAAAAAAAAAAATACTAAAAGAAAAGAAATCGGCGTGTGGGCTAGGGCTGTGTGCTTCAACATGGCCGCCGCGGATGTTTGGTGGCACTGCTTCTCTTCGTAGCGTCGTGTTTCCTCCTGTGCCGTCGGTCTTGTGTCTGTGTGTGTTTTTTTTTCTTTACTGTTTCGTTTTCCCCCGTTGCATGTTGTTTGCATTGTGTGTGTGTGTGTAGTGTGTGTGTAGTGTGTGTGTGTGTAGTGTGTGTGTGTAGTGTGTGTGCGCTCGTCCGTGACATGTCGACTGTCGGCTGCTGAGCATGCAAACGCCAACATCGAAACACAGGATGAGAGCTCCTTTGCGACGACAGGGTGTTGGGGGAGGAAGTCCTCTCTCTCTCTCCACCCCCTGGTACCCCCCCCACCCACCCTGTGGACCCCGAGCGAAGGAGTCTCTACATCTGGGCACCAGGCAGCCACAAGGGGCCCTGTGTCCACCGACCCCGGCCTCGACGTTCTTGGGGGGCGACAGGGGGGTCTGGTGGGGACCGCGCCGCTTGTGACTGCATGCGTGTGTACAACAGGCGCGGACGGACCACTGCTTTATTGAGTCTGGTCAGTTTCTTCTACTTGCGCAGGGTGGCGGAGTACTCGTACGGCAACCAGAAGAAGTCGAGCAAGAAGAAGAAACTGAGCAAGAACGACATCCGCCTGGTGCCGCGCGACGTCGAGGAGACCGACAAGATGAACGTGGTGAGTTGCTCATCTCTCACCTCCTCGCTCAACTACTTCGACTACCACCAGCAGAGCTTGCCGCTGGGCTGCAGGCGCTCCGAGAGCACCTTCCTCAACGTGGAGAACCAGAATTCGCGCAATGCCGCCCCCAACCACGGCTATCAGCACACCTTCTCTGGACAGGGCCAGCAGCAGCCCGACCTGATCATCAACGGCATGCCGCTGCCAGAGGTGAGACCAAGCTCCGAGCTCTGCTCTGTCCTAAAAACGCCTTGTTGGGGATTACCGAGGGATAGAGAGACATAGAGAGAGAGAGAGAGACATAGAGGGAGACATAGAGAGAGAGAGAGAGAGAGATGGAGAGAGAGATCAAATGTTCACAATCATATTCAGATGATACAGCCAGCTCATGTTTCTGTAATAGTGGAATTCATTTCACAGCGTTTGTGAGGGACGCCGAGCAGATGAGTATTAATATGTTCATAAGGTGATTCTCAAGGTCACGGTTATTTATAATGTCATTAGATTGGAATAGGATCGCATGTATGTAACGCTCACCTCATTAGCCGGGAGAAATGCTTTTGAATTGCCCTGCCGCCGCGGCCTTATTAGCTCGGTCGAGTGAGATCCTTCAAGGCATTTAAGGACACGTCGTAAGAACAGGGAACCGGCCAGGCGCCGGGACGAATTTGGAGCCCTGACAAAATTGATTATTTGGCTTCTGCCTTTACTACTGCCTTTTACAGCACGTGTGGATATATATGCGTGTGTGTGTGTGTGTGTGTGTGTCGCCAAACGCGTTGACCCAGCGAACGGCCCTCATTCAGATGTCATTTCGGGTTTTAGCGGGAAGAATAATAATCATTGACTCGATATTCACCCGCACCTTCCGCCTCCCCACCCCCCCCCCCCCCCCCCCCCCCTTGCAAACCAAACGGCCCTTTCAGCTCCAATAGACAGCCAAGGTGCTTCTAACCCGTGTACGGAGCGGAGGCGCAGCAACTTAACCTCAATAGGATTTGGTCTATTGACATGCAACGAGTGGCTGCCACCGAGGAGTGAAGGTCTCCCTTGAAAAAGTTGTTTATGCTGACAGAGTCGTGTACACCGACCAGCTGATCTTAAGATTATGGATTTTTTTTTTCCGTCTGCATGAACCGACATATTGGATTTGCTAAACAACCGGCCTTCCTGACTTAAATATCCTGCTCTCAGGGGACTGTGTGTGTGTGTGTGTGTGTGGGTGGGTGGTGGATGTGTGTGTGCGGGTGTGTGAAATTGTGCGGTGTGTGAAATTGTGTGTGTTGTCGTCGCTGTGTGTCTGGGGTCGTGTGTGTGTGTGTTGTGTGGTGAGTGATGTGTGTGTGTGTGTTGTGTGTTTTGAGCGGAGGGGAAAAGAGAGAGGGGGGTGTGTGTGTGCACTGCGTAGGAACACTCACACGTCAACGCCACAACAGTGTTCACTCTCATGGTCAGCGGCAAATAAACTCCCGGTCACACACACACACACACACCACACAGTCACCGGTCTACAATTGATTACTCCAATCTCCATTTGACATTTAGTGGGAGGGGAGGGACGCGCTGGCCGTGCCTTAAAACAACAGCGAAAACACAAGATGGCTATTGATCTATCGACAGGGCCCGGGGAGAAATCTGGGAGCCAATGCCTCTCCCTGCGTGATCAATGGCACCCACTTACAGGGACCCTGACTTACCGGGACTACCTGGGATTTATGGAGACGCCATGTGTGCGGGGGGGGGGGGGGGGGCTACCGTGTAATTGTCTACAGTGTAATAACGTGTAATGCGGGAATCCATTGCTTTTTAACAACATACGTTGAGCCATTGCAGTCCTGTCGATGGATGGAGGCGGGGGGTGGGGGGGGAGGGGGTGGAAGGGGTGTGGCAATGGGCCGACCGCAAGGTGCTCGTGGTGCTGAGTGTAGCTTCTCTGCGGTGGCCGGTGGTAATCCTGTTATTTGACTCTCTGAGGGGGGGGGGGGGGGGCAAAAATGAGATGAACCACTAGTCTTTCCGAAGGGAAAAAAAACTGTTTACATGCGGTAAAAGGCTCCTGCGCGGGTGTGTGTGTGTGTTGTTGTGTGTGTGTGTGTGTGTGCGTGCGTGTGTGTGCGTGTGTGTGTGCGCGCGCGCCTGCTCCGGTCTCAGGCAGCCGATAAAAGCACTTTTATTGCGGGATTAGGGGGGAGTACATTTTGTTTCAGCCCATGAAATAAAGGAGTGCCGATGAATAGCCATTGTGGCCCGATTTGGAAGATCTCATATGGCGAGGCTTTGGCAACCTGTCGATTGGTGGACGTGTAATGGGATGGGCCAGGGGTGGTGGTGGTGGTGAGGTGTCGCGAGTGGGAGGGGGGGGGGGGGGTGGCGGCGGCGGAGAGATGAGGAGGGGAATGTGTTCAGATGCCAGGTGTCCAGGAGACCTCCTGCCTCCTCTTTTTTTTTTTCCCCCCCTCCCCTGTTTTCTTTCCCGCAAGTCGGTTGATTGGCCCGGACAAAAGCGCCGGCTGATTAACATGCAGGTTCCATCGCTCGGTCGCATTGCACATGACGTTGACAAACATCCCTTTGACCTCGTCTGCGCATCTCACAGACACACACACACACTCTGTCTGTGTGTGTGTGTCTGTGTGTGTGTGTGTGTGTGTGTGTGTGTGTGTGTGTGTGTGTGTGTGTGTGTGTGTGTGTGTGTGAGATGAGGGAGATCGGCATAGACACATAGAGAGAGAGAGAGAGAGAGAGAGAGAGAGAGAGAGAGAGAGAGAGAGAGATAGAGAGAGAGAAAGACAGACAGACAGAGAGCAACACAGCGTTTGTCGCCAGCTCGAGTGTGTTCAGTCCTCCGACTCGATGCTCGACGGCTGCCACACACGGTTTGCTTTTGCGTCAAAATGGCGGCCGGCTTATATTTCGCTGTTGTTATTTTTTAATTAAAAACGCAAAACAAAAAAGAAAACTCGAAACTTAATCACAATCCTATTTATGGAGCATAAAATAATACCAATTGGGTGAAATGGCTGGCAATAGGGTTTTTTAAATGGTGAGCAAGCCCGGTCTTGAAGCCTCTTGGCTCCGGCGGTGCTCAGCCTACATCCCACCGGTGTGGTCAGGACTCAGGGGTTGCTGCGCGGCTGTGATTAGCGCGCTCGCTTTGTTCCAAAAAAAATTGTCTTCAGCCTGCGGGGAAGCCGCGTAATTACCCGTGATTCATCTGTTGTCTGCGCAGGGAGCTTTGTGTTTTAAAACGGCGGGACGCACGCACACACGCCGCCGCCGACACATTTGTTTACGAAGCACACACGCACACGTCTCGAAATTCTCCTCAAATGCGATGCGATTGTTGTTCCTTTTTTACTCCGTACCAAGTGGTTGCGCGTGGAAATAGTCAATCGGACAACATTTTCGTAATTCTATTCAGTTACGGCGACTAATTTGTATGTTTTTTTTGGGGGGGATAAATGTGCCGAGTTTCACCGCCACCTAGTTTCGGTACCGCGGGTTTCGGTACCGCGAGTTTCGTCCCCTACGTCGTCAAACCGTGCCGGATTATGACAAACACTCGGACGAGCATTGCACTGGCTAAGACATCAGTGGTACTATTACTTATTACTATCCCTGAAGGTCTCCTGCCTGCAAACCCTCGTGTGTGTGTGTGTGTGTGTGCGTGTGTGCGCGTGTGTGTGTGTGTGTGTGTGTACCACACCACACCGCACCACACCGCGCCGCGCCAAACCCTCCCTCGTGACACGACCGCTCAAACTGCTCCCCGAGCGCACCGGCCCATTGTTTTGAAAAAGAGCCTCAGCTGCACCGTGTTTGCCTGACCTCCTTGTGCTAGCATCGACGGCGGCAACGCAACGCAACACAACACAACACAACGCAACGCGCCCTCGCTGGAGAATTGAGACGTACACCATGACTTAATTATAGCCTAGCACTGGGTCGCGGGGGGTGGGGGGGGGGCGGTGGGGGGGCAGGTACACAGTGAGACGGGTACGCATGGCCTTTGGCAAGAGGGTTTTTGAATTCATAATATGTGCAGCTGTAGCCAAAGCGCACCGCACCTGTGATTTGCGATAACGAACGTGGCGGGAAATAATAATAATAATAATAATATACGGTTGGGATGCATTATTGATTGGCTTTACATTAGTCGCATGCTGGAAAGAGGTTTGATTGTCGGGTTAGGTGGTACATAAGGGGACATAAGGGGAAGGGAAACATGATGTTTTTACGACGCGTGCTCTATAGTGGAGGAGCAGACGCGTTGTCTGGCTGCAGGATAGTGCTGCGCTGCTAATATCTGCCCGTCTGCTTTGCTTCGGACCAAGATGGCTCCTGAAACGTTGCCGTTATTAGGAGCCCCCTCAACTCCAAAAAAAAACGTCAATACAATCCAAGACTCGATACGTGACAAGTGCGAGCGGCGGTGGGGAGACGTGAGGATATTGATGTTTGAGAGAGTGAGCCAGAGAGTCCAGAGAGAGAGAGAGAGAGGCCCCACGAAGCCTCTCTCTCTCTCTCTCTGCACTCTCTCTCTCTCTCTCTCAACCACTTCGAGGAAATATGCATGGGAGGCATTCAGACGTGTCATATTGAGCATGCAAAGTAGATGTCATGCTGTCGGCACATACTACATATCTGCTGGAAGTGAGTGTGTCCCCAACCACACACACACACACACACACACAACACACACACAATACACACACACACACACACACACACACAACAAATACATATGCACACACACGCACACACACAAACACCTATGCAGGCACACACCCACCCACACACACACACACATGCACACACAAACACAAAAACACATACACACAAGCATACACTGATTCCCACACACACACACACACACACACACACACACACACACACACACAACAAATACATATGCACACACACACACACACACACACACAAACACATATGCAGGCACACACACACACACACACACACACACACACACACACAAACACATATGCAGGCACACACCCACCCACACACACACACACACACCCAAACACATATGCAGGCACACACACACACACACACACACATGCACACACAAACACAAAAACACATACACACAAGCATACACTGACTCCCACACACACAGGCACAAACACACACACACACACACACACAACCATACACAGAAAACAAATACATACAGACACACCACACACACACATACACACATTACATACACATGCATACATTCATACACAGACTCTCTCTCTCTCTCTCTCACACACACAACACACACACACACACACACACACACACACACACACACACACACACACCACACACACACACACACACACACACACACACACACACACACACACACACACACACACACACATGCATGTACACAAACACACGCATACACGCATACTTACACATGCATTAGGGCTGGGCGATAAAACGATAACGATATGTATCGCGATAGACACGTAATCAATATCAATAGAAAATGCGTTCGATAGAACGTTTCGATATTTTTTTTTCCTCGTTGGAAGAAACCGGAGCTAAGAGTCTAGCTCCGCTTTGAACCAGAGGTTGCGAAGCAAGGTTGGTTGCATGAACAAAGGCACTCGTCCTCTGGTACCTAGCAACGTATGGAGTGACACGCTAACAGCCAATCATGTAACAGTATCACGGTGGTTGCGCCGTCTCGTTGTCTCGTGTTTGTTTCTTGAATAACAGAAGTGAAAGATGAGTGCTGCAACGAGCGAGGAAATTGTCGACAAAAATGGAAAGGTCAGCTCGCCAGTATGACAGCTTTTTGGATTTTATAAGTCAGACCGTAGTCAGACCAATGTTGTCTGCAAATTATGCAAGACCGTCGTCCCCACCAAGACTGGTAATACAACCAACTTGTACAACCAACTTCTCAGATCTCAGGTTTCTCTATGTTTACATTTAACACTTTCGCACATGTTTTTGTAACACTTTATTTTTGTTAAGCACTTTATTATTGATAATTGTTAAGTTTTCATTGTGATTAAAATTTTCATTCAGACTTATGTTTATATTTGTATATTTGAGTGTTTTCCATGGTTGTGTTGACATTCCTTTTCCCTGTCTGCCTACAATCAGAGGAAGGTTAAGTTTAAAATAAAAATGTTTAAATTTAGTATATTTTTCTCCTGGTCCTTATTTTAAATAGGTCATACAAATTATCAATAATTATCGATATCGACCGATATGAAACACTTATATCGTGATACAGTTTTCAGCCATATCGCCCAGCCCTAACATGCATACATGCATACACAGGCTCACACATATGCAAACTCACACATACAGACACCCCCACACACACACACACACACACACACACACACACGCATTCTTTTTCGTCAGTCAGTCATTTACTTTGGAGATTTGTGCGGTTGATTGCCTCCTGTAATGTAACGTCTCTTTCTCTAACTTCAGTGCCGGCGATTGAGTGACAGATGAACCAGGTAATTACGAAGCAGCGCCGTCGTCGTAAATCACCGACTTAAGACGCCCGCGTTTCGCGTGTCACGACCAATAAGGCGAAAAACACTGATTAAAACGGAGGAGTTCCCAGCATCCTCCGCCGTTCCCCCTGCTACCTGATCAGCTCCTCTCATTATGAGCAGACACACGCTGGGCTGAGCTTACGCTGGGATTCAGTCGAACACACACACACACACACACACACACACACACACACACACACACACACACACACACACACGCGCACACGCACACGCACACACACACACACACACACACACACACACACACTCACACACACTGTGCTGCTGTGTGACGTAGGCTCCGCTGACGGACAACGCCGGCGCGACTGCACCGCGTAAGCCAGGAAGCCGGGGGTTCTCGCCAGCCAATCAGAGCCCTCCAAGCATCCGGTTGACTATCTAACTAGCTGTGGATGTCTGAGCTTCGCTGAGGTGTCTCTGGTGGCTGCTGATTTTTTAGCTTTTACTTCATTTTGGCTGACATGTGTGGGCTGTTGGAATGAGTTGAGATGTTAAGAGAGCGCGGGGGAAACTCTTTGAAAGCCTTCCATTTAGCCTTGGGTTGCTTTAATTTTCATTGTCATTTCAACCGTTGGTTTCAGGTTCAAAGACCAACATCAGAAGATAGTCTTGGGCATGTAGCCTACTTCTTGTGATTCCCTCACAGACACACTCTCTCTCTCTCTCTCTCTCTCTCTCTCTCTCTCTCTCTCTCTCTCTCTCTCTCTCTCTCTCTCTCTCTCTCTCTCTCTCTCTCTCTCTCTCTCTCTCTCTCTCTCTCTCTCTCTCTCTCTCTCTCTCTCTCTCTCTCTCTCTCTGTCTCTCTAGTGCATAGACAGACACACGCACACTGGAAAGGTTCCGCATAATTAGACTTATAATTGTATAAAGTGAATTCAATAATATGATACATGATACATAGTTCAACCAATTTGGAGTTAATTCAATTGCTCATGGTGCCCGACTGATGAAACTATCTAATCACATTCTAACAAATGTCATATAAAAATAATTACACATTTCTGTTTTTATCCGGCCCAACACACAGAAGGAGAGATTCCAAATATGGTGTTGCATTACTCTTGTAATTAGATAAGTGCAAGTTCAAAATACACTTATTCAAAGGCCAGTGCAAAGCCCGTTGGCATTTTTTATTCAATAAGTGGGCAATGACGTTCCCAGTCTGGCCCGAGCACGTCGGCAGTAGGGACGAGGCCAGTAGGCATAACGGAGACAAAGGCTTTGGACACAGCAATGCTTATTGCTGAGGAAAAGGGACGTCTTTACACATCTTGTTAAACTCTACAAGCAATGCTGCATTGACGTCATTTTACTCTTCGATATATTTTTCGGCTTCACACAAACATTCTGCCACGTTCTGTTTTTGTGTCGTCGTTAACGTTGCCAGTTTTCACTCGTGACGCGGTTCCTTAACTCGATTCATCGGATCGTACGCGTGACTCGTCCGGTTCGGTTTTGAGACACTTGGCGAGACAATAGATTAGATTGGGCTGATTCGATTAGATTAGATTCAGAGTTTGGATTCACATTTTTTAATCAGTTCAATGTTGAATTTAGTTTTAATGCGCAGTTCAACCTGATTCTCAAGTCTCTCTCACACACACACGCACACACACACACACACATAGATGCACACACACATAGACACACGCACACACACACACACGCACACGCACACACACACGCTTTATTAGCCTTCGTCAGGGCTAAATGAGAGGAATAAAATAACATTGTTATGCGGACTTTGCCTGGAGGTAACCTCGGCGCTCATTAACACATGCCTCCTCTCGCGCCGCTGTTTAGAATACCTGAATTTAAATGTATGAAAAGCAAAAGGTCAGGCCTACATGTGTTGTACAGAAAAGCCGCAGGTGACGGTTGCACCAGGATTTAGGAGTAAGAGACTATTTCGCCCCGGGAGCGCTAATGAATGTACTCTCTGTGGCATTGTGTGGCCGGTGTGTTTGGTTTGTAAAGTTCAATGAGGCCGTGACTATTAGCTCGATCTTGTTTCGCGGGGCTCGGCGCTAATAAGAAGTACGCTGCTTAGCGCTGCCTGTGTGCTGGCCGTGACATGCGTTGTGCGATGTTATCTCAGCGACACCGCTGTTGCTTTGTTTCGATTTAGATTTAGATTTAGATTATGCTAATAAGGGAATCCTAGTCTGTCACTTGGGGAAATCCCGCTCTGAAATGTTGCTCTGAAATGTTAGGATCAACAAAACCTTTCTTTGGATAAAAAAAAATGGGCCAACAATGGCAACAATCACCACCTCACAGCGATGACCGCCTGACAACAAAGTCCGAGTTGACAGAGAAAAGAAAAGAAATCCCGAAACAATTTGAATATGAAGAAAAGTGAGATTTCCAATTTCCAATTCAAATTCATGGACGGCAACAGTTTTCTTTTCCCTCCCTCCCTCCCTCCCTCCCTCCCTCCCTCCCTCCATTCACTGGCCTGCCGTCACAGCGGAGTCATCTGATTATCGCTGCACTGACGCGGAGATTCCCACGACCCTTCTTGTAAGTGGTAATCCTGTGCGCTTTGAATGACAGAGAGATAGGGGGGCCTGGCCAGGGGGGCCGGGGGGTCGGAGGGGTCGGCGGGGGGTGGCGAGTGAGAGACACAATACTCCTGCAGGAGCCGTCGGGGTCCAGTGAAAAGACTTGTGTGTCTTTTCAGACAGCCAACTCCGTGACACTATAGGGCAGGCTGACCTTTCCGATTGTCCCATTTCTTTCGCCTAAAACAAAGAGAGCGAGCGGCGAGGATGCTAGTTAGCATTTCCCCAGTCAGAGTAAAATGTCAACTTCTGCATACATAATTGTAACGACAGAAAAATAAAGAAATAAAAAACGAAGGGCCATTAAGCGCGCGAGTCTACTGGTTGGACAGATGACCTGTAACTTTATTAGCCGCGCGCCAAGGTATCCGTTGCCGGCGCACGTTAAAATGTGACCTGCTTACTCGCTGTTGCTATTCCGATAATTGTGGACATATATTGAAATTGGATGTTTATATATTAGGACCTGCAGTGGGTTATAAAGTAAAATAAATGTAATTACTTATACCAAATATATTCTAAATGAGAACATTTTCCAGGCACAAAATGGGAACAAAATGTATCTTCGAGAACAAACAAACCGTTCTTCACAAACTTCTTTGCATACTTTTGCTTATTGCCGGTCGTGGATCTGACCATCTATCCACCCTCGCCCTTTCGTCTGAGCGGGAACGAACGCGCTGCCCTTTTGTTCTTAGACATAAACCTGCACGCACCGGCATTATGGGATGTTTGACGAGTGCCGACGAGGCTTTTGGCAGCCGGGCGACCGTGGCAGCAGATATTAGCCGGCCGACTCGGAGGCGACCGTTTTTTTTTTTCTTCCGATGCCGCTGGAGAACAGCAGGCCAGCGTAATTGTGCATTGTTTACCCACAGAAGCAGAGGCAGAGCATGTAATGAGCTGTAGCGTTTCCCTCTCTCTCTCTCCTCTCTCTCTCTCTCTCTCTCTCTCATCACACTCTGATTATTTCTCTCTCTCTCTCTCTCTCTCTCTCTCGCTCGCAGCTCGTCTAATAGGCTCTGACCACGCATAGAGGGCCCGCTTATATTGCACCCCCACCCCTGCACCATGTCACCACCACCACCACCACCACAAACCACCACCACTCTCACCCCCTCCTCCCTCCTCCTCCTCCTCCTCTTCGTCCTCCCACCCTCCTCTGCATCATCACTTCCTTTCTTCACCTATGACACTTCTATTCTTCATACCCCCACCCCCACACCCCTTCTTTTAAAGCCATTGTCCACTCGTCTGTGGTGGTGGTGGTGGTGGTGGTGGTGGTGGGTGGGGGGCAGGGCGGGCGGGTGGGCTATTGTGTCTTGTTGCATGTGTGCCCTTCTCTGCCTCTCTTCCTCGGCGGTGTCTGGTAAAGCTGCAGCCTACAGGCCAGCAGTAGCGGCAGCATCAGGAGCAGTCATTTTGATTCAGCCAGACGTAGACCAGAGTTGCTTGTTGAGTCGAATGGCGGGTTGAAGAAGGGGGGGCGGGGGGGGGGGGGGGGATTGTGGAGGAGGACGAACATAACATTCAAAAAAATAAACCCAGCTTGGTGTATACAAATAAAAAAGTTGAGGGTGAGAAATTTGTGCTGATGCTAGGTGTCGGGGATTTGCCGCGCGAGACGCCTGTTCATCGCTCCCCCCCCCCCTCTCAAGAGTCCTGTTTTGCATTTTGATTATATTTCTTTATTTGTATTTTTTTTTTTTCTTCCAAGCTATTCATGACGGGTATGTTTCTCTCAAATGTGTTTTCCCCTCCTGGATTAGGGCGCCTTTTGAGAAACCGGGGCGCCAGACGTATTATTTCCAACCGCCGACCAAGAATCCTGACGGCGACGGGATGAGCTATTTATTTTCGTTTTTTTTTTGTTGCTCAGAAGATACGGCCGGGGGGGGTCAAGTTGAGATGTAGCAAACTGCCGGCGTTACCTGGGAACTAGAAAGACTCTCTCCGGCGTTAGCGCAGCGTAGCAAAGAGCGCTCTCGGCTGATAGCGGGGAAAGCGCGACGAGGAAGGTCACGGATTCACTTTCCTCGCGCGGCGTTTGGCGCTGGGCTGAGTTGGTGGCGGCGGGCCGGTCCGGAGCCGCGGGTCGAAACTGAAACCGGTAAAGGGCCGCAAAGGGGGGCAATCCGGGAAGCGGGGGCCGGCCAGAGCAACGCCCACGATTCAATCTCCGAAGAAAAGAAAGGCGACGTCATTTACGTCTCAAACGGGCTTACCGGATTTTTTCCATCGATTTTAAGATTTCGGGCCCGCGGGTTGCCATGCTTTTTTTGTCCGCAGTACCGACGGCCCACAGTTGACGACCCGACCGCATGCGATTGGCGGACGGCGACGCTATTTTTTCCCTTTTACTTTTGGGGTCGTTGACCTCCACACTAATGACACGTTGAGGGTCCTGACTGAGGCGAGCGCGGGGAGCACCCACACACACGAGGGCGGTTGAGAGCAGTTTGAGGCGTTAATGGATGGTGAAAGCGTTCACCCTTTTTTGGATCGATGTGAGAGTTTAAGTTCCCAGCCAGGGGAAGCAACGATATCAGTATTTCCTTGGATGTCCGGAGGGGAACGCCGGCATATGTTTGATGTTCGTGGTTTGGTTTTTTTTTTTTTGCTGCGGTGGGTGCGCTGCAGCTCACACTTTCGAGCCGTAATGACCCGGGCTGATTCTCGTGCTCCTCGGGGGAGGCATGGCAACAGGGGCGACTATCGAGCATTTCTCTGATCTCACCGAATTGCTCAGATGAGCTCCGTGCTGTGATCATTAAATATACGCAGGCTGATAGAGCTGTTAATAGCGCGCGCACGCACACACACACACACAGACACACACACACACACACACACACACACACACACACACAGACACAAGGCAAACACCATGCATGCAAAAGCCTTTAAGCTGGAACACTGTTCTTTATTTCTACACCGTTTAGCTTCATCATATCGCAAAAATACAACGCGCAAAGTGTTGCTAGATTTTGAGGATATCGTTGGGAAATTGTGGAGTTATCGTACCCTCTTATCCTTGAGGCTTTGTGTGTGTGTGTGTGTGTGTGTGTGTGTGTGTGTGTGTGTGTGTGTGTTATTCCCGCGCGGAAGTGGCACGCCAGCGTATGATGATGATGATGACGACGGAGCAGGTGGACAACGACGTGGTCGCCGCTGTGTGGTGTGTGGTCACACAAAGGGTAGCTGGGCAGAGACACAGAGAGAGAGAGAGAGAAGATAGAGAGAGGAGAGAGAGAGAGAGAAGGAGAGAGAGAGGGAAGGGGGGAAAGAGGGAATGGCGAGAGTGGGGAGAGCGAGGGATTGAGATGGAAAGGAGAGAGGGAGGGGGAGACGGCGGGAGAGAAGGGGAAAAGCGAGAGTGGGGAGATGAGAGAGAGAGAGAGAGAGAGAGAGAGAGAGAGAGAGAGAGAGAGAGAGAGAGAGAGTTATGGGGAAGCAGCCATGAAAGCGGTCACGTCTACGTCGGGTGCCGGTGAGTGTCCGCCCCCGTGGCTGAATGGGCCATTTTCTAATTATAGAACTTACGCCGTTTGCCGCGTGCTGCTGGCCGCGGCCGTGCCAGAACGCTGTTGCCAGTTTGCATGAGTAACTGCGGAAAGCTGACTTTGGGTTTAATTTGGAGGACTAGCTATAATCCAGACTAAACCCCTTAAAGCTGAAGCCCACCCCCACACCCCCTGTGTCTCCCCCCCCCCCCCCAGCGCCACACCCCCTCCTCCCTCCAGCATGGTATTAGGAGAGCGTCTTTAAAAGGATAAGAGCTTATCAGAGCTTCCCTCCATACTTCTCAGGGACATCAACATGCGTGAGGGGGAGGGGAGGTCTTACAGCCCCCCAACCACCCCCCCAACCCCCCCCCCCCCTTCCACTACTGTGATCATGTGACGATCACAAAGCCGCCAACATTCACTTTTTTTTTTCGAGCGGAACATACTGTATGGATCATACAGTATGTTTCCGTATGATCCCGACTGCTTCTGATCTCCGGGACAGAGAAACGAGAAGATCTGGACTCACTCAATATTGTCTCCTGGCTGGCGGACAGTAAGCAGATCGAGATAATAATATTAATCACGGCCAACAGTCAGATGAATCATAGTTTCTAATTCCTTTTCATGGAAGACGAAAATGCCCAGTTGGCTTTATGAAAAAAAAAAAAAAGAAAAAAAACGCCTTTCCACAAACTCAACGTAAATGTGACGTTCTTTACGTTTTTTTCTTCAATATACTGTAAGCATACAAAACACATTCAACACACAGCAAACTGAAATGTTCCCCTGATTATGGGACTTAGCGAATTATTTATCTCTAAAATGCTCGTTCGTCAACCGCTCACGGAATCAACAATTCCCCAACCATAACCCACACACACACACACACACACACACACACACTAATCCATTGTATTGAGTTGTTTTACCGACACCAGTGGACAAAAGAGATTTTTGAGTTCCTTAAGTTCTTCTCCGGTCGAAAAAAACAAACAAACAAACAAACCAACAAACAAACGGGTGACCTGGGAGTTTGGGTTTGTTTGTCTGTTGCCTGTCGGCGCTCCGGGGGACGCGGGGACC
>PIJE02000785.1:73537-78537 GCA_002895965.2 Coryphaenoides rupestris | reverse complement strand
CACACACACACACACACACACACACACACACACAGACACACATGCAGGGATTAGCTGCCAGGACTTTGTTTAATTGAATTTGTATTGGGGCCAAACATGTTGGGTTTTTTTTCCGTGATGTGCACGTCAGGAATTGTGGAAAAATAACAACAGAGGGAGCGGGGCACAAACACACACACACACACACACACACACACACACACACACACACACACACACACACACACACACACACACACACACACACACACACATCCTCCTAGCCCAAGAGGAACCCTAGTGGTGTAGCGCTTATTGTGTGATGAGGAATTACAGCGTCTAGCCTCCTGCTCTATGGTTGGCCTACATATCCTCACACCTTCCGGGAAACAACATCAACAACCTGGAATCATTCGGTTCCACCGCCGTAAACCACTTGTTGTGGGCGCGCACGTGTGTGTGTGCAAACCTATGTGTGTGTGTGTGTGTGTGTGTGTAAACCTGTATGTGTGCGTGTGTGTGCGCAAAACCTGTGTGTGTGCATGTGTGTGCAAACCTGTGTGTGTTTGTGTGTACCAACCTGTGTGTGTGTGTGTGTGTGTGTGCGCAAACCTGTGTGTGTGTGTGTGCGCCGCAAACCTGTGGTGTGCGCATGTGTGTGCAAACCTGTGTGTTTGTGTGTACCAACCTGTGTGTGTGTGTGTGTGTGTGCCAACCTGTGTGTGTGTGTGTGTTCCAACCTGTGTGGTGGTGTGTGTGTCGATAAGCCGATAGACAAGCACTTATCTTAAGGCTGGATGTTTATCGAGATGGATGCAGATTGCAAGGTGGTGTGTGTGTGTGTGTGTGTGTGTGTGTGTATGTGTGTGTGGTGTGTGTTGGTGTTGCTGCCCTGATAACACCACCGCGCCTTGGTCCTTCGTCCCTGCATGTTGATTAAGAGCCAATCCAATCTACTCCCGCCCCCCCCCCCCTCTCTCTCTCTCTCGTCTCTCTCCTCTCTCTCTCTCTCTCTCTCTCTCTCTCTCTCGGAGTCTCCCGCCCCGTGTGTGTATCCTATGACGGGCAGAAATCCCGGCGGAGATCTTACGGAGAAATTACATTTGTAATCTGGGAATTTAATAAATGAACATGGATGGGGAGGGAGGGAGGAGGAGGAGGAAAAATACAAATATGTGCGCACGCACACACACACACACACTATAATAACGACTCCACTCTCCTGCCCGGCACTGTATTGGTTAGCAGTAACGTTGCAAGGGAGGGAGGAAGGGAGGGATGGGAGGGAGGGAGGGAGGGAGGGAATGAAAGAGGGAGGGAGGGAGAGATGGGGAGAAGAGAAGGGAGGGAGGGCGGGGGGGGGGGGGGGGGGGAGAGAGGGAAGGAGAGAGGGAGGGGAGAGAGGGAGGGAGGGAGAGAGAGGGGAGGAGAGAAGGGAGAGAGGGAGGGAGGGAGGTGAGGGAGGGAGGGAATGAGAGTGGCAGGGAGGGAGAGAGTGGGAGGGAGAGAGGGAGAGAGGGGGGAGGGAATGAGAGAGAGAGGGAGGGAGGGAATGAGAGAGAGAGGGCGGGAGGGAGGTGGGGGAGGGAGAGAAGGGAGAGAGGGAGAGAGGGAGGGAGGGAATGAGAGACGGCGGGAGGCGGGAGAGAGGCGAACAAAAAGATCACCACGGCGGCAGCGTTGACAAATGAGAGAGTGCTGTCGGGGAGCAGGGGACGTACGAGGGCGGCTATTCCAGTGAGTGAGTAGGCCACATACAACCACCCCCCCCCCTACCCCTTACCACCCCCACCCCCCTTACCCCCACCCTCCACCACCACCACCACCACCACCCACCACCACCACCCCCAGCTCCACCATTAACAATAGCTCTCCGGGAGAAAAATATGGCAGGGTGCAGCCAACCAGCGTGCTGTAGCCGGGGCCTGCGGTCATACAAAAGCTTCCTTTTTTTGTCTTGTGTGTGCAGGTGACAGTCTGGCAGGAAGCTAATGTACCATGAACTGAGGAGGAGGAGGGAGGGAGGAGGAGGGAGGAAGAGGAGGGGAGGAGGGGAGGGGAGGGGAAGGGGGGAGTAACTTTTATTACAAACACATCCAAACAACAGAAGACAAAAGGGAGAGAGGAATGAGCGGGGGCCGCAGAGCTTTGTCCCCGTCCAAGAGAGAAAAATAGAAACACCCTTAGCTAGCCTCCGCGCAAGCCATCCGACATTCTGTATAGCGATTGCTTTACCCTGCCCCCCCCCCCTCTCTCTCTCTCTCTCTCTCTCTCTCTCTCTCTCTCTCTCTCTCTCTCTCTCTCTCTCTCTCTCTCTCTGTGTGCACCCATCAAAAGATGTAACTGCGTAAGAAAACGTCAAAGCGAACGCCGGCGACGAGAAGTAATCCTACTCTCCCCCTTTTGATCGCGAGAGGAATTATTGGAGGCCTTTTAGGCTCATTACACGCGCTGCCCGCCAGCCACGAGACCTCCTGGTGCCCCCCCCCAACCCCCCTTTACTCATTCAAGTTGCCGCTTTGAAACGCATTCTTTCCCGTCGCCACCGTCGCGAGCGTGCGAAAAAACGCAGCGACTACATCTGACACCTGAGGTCCCGGTTCGAAGCTCGCTTTGTTGCCGCTGCTTATCCCCCCCCACCGCCCCACCGCCCCTCGATTCGTCTTTTAAAAAATACGAAAGATACCGTTGTCGTAACACATGCTCGCGGCAACGGGGGGGAGGGGGGAACAATATGCTCTATCGGTGAAGAGGCCATTATGTGTACGGCATTGCGTAACTATTTCCCGCGCCTGGCCTCGATTTTTTTCTCTTTTTGACAGTACATTTAATCTCTTTTGCATAAGGTATCGCGCGTGTGTGTGTGTGTGTGTGTGTGTGTGTGCGTGCGTGCGCGGGGGGCCAGCAGCCTCATTTAGCACCCTACCACTAATAGCCTGGCTCTCATTGCCACGACAACTGTGCTTGTAATTATTGTAACTCTAATTACTATTACTGTATTATCCAAATTAACCTTATTCTGGATTTAGCTCACCCACGCCGGCGTGAGCCGAGACGCGGCTATGAGGAACGGCAGCCGCCTGTCCCTTCAGATAAATCCAATATAATTAGCTGTGTGCCTTACAGGACCTATGTGATGGTAATAATTAGCGCTACGCTGGCAAAGGTCAGGCAAAACAATTTACAGAGGATGCCGGCTGCATTGGTAATTGGACAGGGAGTCGAGTGAATAGCAGAGAGATGAGAGCCGGGAGGAGGAGGAGGAGGAGGACAGGAGGAAGAGGGAGTCTGTGGTTCCTTCCTTCCTTCCTTCCTTCCTTCCTTCCCTCCCCCCTTCCTCTTCCTCCCTCCTGTGTGTTCCAGAGAGCTGAAGACAAGCCAGGCGCTGTGGTGGCTGTCACTTCCATCATTCCTTCCAACATCTCCTCCCCCCTGCCCCCCCCCCCCCACCCTTCTTTTAAACCAATGATCTTCAAATAATAGGAATTGAAAAACCATTATAATTCCGAACGGCTAACGCAGTTAGAATGGCACTGGTGATTTGATTGTGGGAGAGTGCTACAGGGTTGGGGTGTAAAGCTGATTTCGGCTGACAATTGAATTGATTGGCTGCCTGTGAGGTGTGCAGTGACCAGCCCCCATCCCGCCGCTGGCTGACACCATCATTTACTTAGGTTCCATGTCGCGGGAGCTTAGCATACTCTTATCTTTATTATTACTACTATTCACAGGGAACAGGAGAGATCATTAGACAGAGAGAGAGACAGAGACACAGAGAGAGAGAGAGCAGAGAGACAGAGAGAGAGAGAGACAGAGAGAGAGAGACAGACAGAGAAAGAGAGAGATAAAAGAAAAAAGAGAACTAAGAGAGAGAGGGGAGGTGGTGGTAGGAAGCTCAATCAAGAGATGTTAGAAATATAGAAGATGGAGAGGAGAGAGAGAAAGAGAAAATAAAAGGAAAACAGAGAGATACTGTATATAAAGAGAGAGAGACAGAGAGAGAGACACAGAGAGAGAGAGAGAGAGAGAGAGAGAGAGAGAGAGAGAGAGAGAGAGAGAGAGAGAGAGAGAGAGAGAGAGAGAGAGAGAGAGAGAGAGAGAGAGAGAGAGAGAGAGAGAGAGAGAGAGAGAGAGAGAGAGAGAGAGAGAGAGAAAGAGAGAGATAAAAGAAAAAGAACTAAGAGAGAGAGAGAGAGAAGGGGAGGTGGTGGTAGGAAGCTCAATCAAGAGATTGTTAGAAATAAAGAAGATGGAGAGAGAGAGAGAGAGAGAGAGAGAGAGAGAGACTACCCACAGGACCCGTCCATCCAGGTGCACGCAGGTTAATGAGCAACGATTAAATGTGGACACCTGCTTAGTAAACATGTTCTATAATAAGGAGGAGATATTTCGACCACGTCCCCCAATGATGATCTCTCTCTCTCTCGCTGTCCCTCCCTCCCTCGCTTATATTCCCTGAGCCACACACACACACACACACACACACACACACACACACACACACACACACACACACACACACACACACACACACACACACACACACACACACACACACACACGCACACACACCCACACAGCCCTAGAGTCTCCGGGGCCGCACACACACACACACGTGAGGGATTCCCCGCCGTCCCTGATCAACACCCCGATGAGACGACGAGAGAGATCACAGCTTCAGTGTCAAATATAGAAACTCTGCCAACACGTGTGGCGGCGGCCGTGGGGCACGAGGCGCCGGATTGGTCCCCGCGTCCCCCGGAGCGCCGACAGGCAACAGACAAACAAACCCAAACTCCCAGGTCACCCGTTTGTTTGTTGGTTTGTTTGTTTGTTTGTTTTTTTCGACCGGAGAAGAACTTAAGGAACTCAAAAATCTCTTTTGTCCACTGGTGTCGGTAAAACAACTCAATACAATGGATTAGGTGTGTGTGTGTGTGTGTGGTGTGTGTGTGTGTGTGTGGGTTTATGGGAACTAAACACACACATGAGTGCACGTGTGAGTGCGATTCAGCATCATA
>PIJE02000785.1:52500-54218 GCA_002895965.2 Coryphaenoides rupestris | reverse complement strand
TTCCCGCCGCCCGCCGCCCCGCCTGAGTTCTCTCCTTCTCTCTCTCTCTCTCTCGTCCAGGCTCTGCGCTAGCAGATTAGCATTCAAAACTCCCATGCAAACGGACGTGGCAGAGACGACCCTGCAGCACCACCCGCACATTACGAACACGACGATCCTTCAATTTGCATTTCTCATCTCAACACTTATCGACCGGAACGCACACGCACACCATCACACACGACACACACACAAAATGACGGAGCTAGGCGACCATAGACAGAACCACATTGCATGAAAACACAGATGAATGAGACGCACACCACACACACACACCACATACACCGCAACACAATACATACATCATAATACATAGCAGGCAGACCACCATAAACACAACCACACCAGCACACACACATCACACAGGTAC
This sequence comes from Coryphaenoides rupestris, assembly GCA_002895965.2. Taxonomy (NCBI): domain Eukaryota; kingdom Metazoa; phylum Chordata; class Actinopteri; order Gadiformes; family Macrouridae; genus Coryphaenoides; species Coryphaenoides rupestris. The sequence goes on along the minus strand of PIJE02000785.1, from coordinate 53,809 downwards.
CGACATGCAGAGAACACAATCATACACGACACATCGCACTACAACCAGACCGGCAAGACACACAAAGAACGCGTCCACATCGAGACATTCACCATTTGAAAATCAGTCGCGTTCCCATCTTGTCTCTCTCTCTCGCTCTTCTTCTCTATGCAGATTTTGAACTCTCTCTTCTTTTCCCGTCTGCCTAAGAGGTATTTCAGTCCCCATCAACTTCCATTACCGTGTTCTTAAATCTCGCCGTGCCTTTGCCCAGGAGTCCTCCACATCCCCCTGTTTTCCCATCTGCTGTCGATTTGGGGGCCCAGCTTGCTGGGTGTTTGACAAACAATTGTGATTCACCTATGGTTTCTTCTGCAGGAGATTATTAACACACCTAGCATGCCACAGCATCATGAATAAGCAATAGAGATGCGGGAGACCTATTTTACCTATCCCGCTCTCTCTTGCTCTCTCTCTCTCCTCTCTCTTGCTCACCGCCACCTACCTCTTATCGCCTCTTTTTTTTTTCTCTACTCTCTCTCTCTCCTCTCACTTCTCTCCAACCTTCTCTCTCTCCCTCTCTCTCTCCACTCTCACTCGCTCTCTCTCTCTCTCTCTCTCTCTCTCTCACCTCTCTCCTCTACTTCTCTCCTCACTCCACATCAGCGCTCTCTCTCTCTCCTCAACCCTCTCTCTCTCTTCTCTCCTCCGCTCAGCGATCTCTCTCCTCCTCTCCCCCCTCTCCTCGTCCGCTCCCCCCCTCCCTCCACTCCTTGCCTCCTCTCAGTCCCTCCGGGGGGGGAGGGGGTGGCGTGAGAGCGGCAGCAACGCCGGGAGAGCGGAAGGGAAATCTCGCTTGTGGCAGCCATCTTGTTGTTTTCAAACCCAACCAACCAACCAACCAACCAGACTCTCCTTCTTCTCCTCCTCATCTGGATTCCGGGGCGCGAGCCGTTGCTCCCCCTCCATCCCAGGCTGAATTAACTCCCACTTTAGACTCAAGTCGATATATATATACTATACTATATGTGTGTAGGCACCGCCGGCCCCCACCGCCGGCCCTACTCTATACACTGTAGTGTAGTGTCGCGCATGGCCGGCTGGAACGTCAACAGCCCTCCTCACCTGTAAATCCATTTTATTTTTCGCTTCATGCACCAGATAATAATCAATGCTGGGGGGTGGGGGGATTGGATGGTGGGTTCATAGGTCGGACTGGGGGCCGTCTCTCGCTCTCCCCTCCCTCCTCATCTCTCTCTCTCTCCCTCCTCCTCTCCTCTCCTCCCTCTCTCTCTCTCTCTCTCTCTCTCTCTCCCTCTCTCTCTCTCTC